>PVJL010006236.1:0-95165 GCA_004026885.1 Lyroderma lyra | reverse complement strand
TACCCACACGGGGGTGGGGTGGGGGGGGGTGGGGGGGTGGGGAAGAAGCAGGCTCAGTTACCATAACAAAGACTCCAAAATAACAATGGCTTAACCAAGATAGAAGTTTACTTCTTGCTTCTAGAAAAGCCTGGGTCAGCAAGCCAGAGTGGGCATGGCAGTTCCACAATCATCAGGGACCCTGGCTCCTTCTGGCATGTGGCTCTGACATACTCAATCTACTGCTTCCTTCTTGTGGTCCAGATGAGGGCTCCAGTTCCTTCCATCACTTTCAGCTAGCAGGGAGGAGTAAAGAGGCATGGAAGACACAACCCTTCCATTTAAAGGCATGACCTAGAACTTGCCACCTACTTCATTTACATTACACTGTCCAGAATTTACAACACATGGCCATCAGTAATAGCCAGGGTGCTAGAAAATGCTTTTTATTCTGGACAGATATTTGCTTAGCCAAAAGGCACTATTATATTTCAAGAGGCACTATTACTAAAGGAAGGATGGATACTGGGGAACAACTAGTTGTCTTCAACAGGGATTGACAATTCTATCTGCCTTTTAGAAAGATCTCCCTCGGGTAAGGTGGAGAATGGACTGGATGGTAAGAGAGCAAAGCCAAGGAAACAATCCAAATGAGGCCCGAACTCAGGAGAGACATCGGGGTGGGAGTAAACAAAGGCTTAGGAGCTTTTTGGAAGTTGAATGAATAGGACATGGTGACCAATTGACTGCATTTCTAATTTATTGTACTTACCCTAGTCCTGTGCCTAGCACAGTGCCTGACATACAGTACTCGTTTGTGAGTGAATAAATGTATGAAGTGAAAGAAGAGTGCATGAGTAAGTGAATGAATGAGGGGAAAGGGAAGAGTCAAGGACAATAATCATAATACATAATGGCTCCTGGCACCAGCTTGATTGAGAAATATTGACATTTAAAGGTAAATATCAAACAGGCTTCAAAAACATAACTTCTGCCAACTGTAATCTGTCATTCTTCTTTTCCTGATCAGCGTTTGGCCACCTCAGTGACATCTTTACCTGGTTCCAAAATTCACTCATTTTTAGTTGTTAATGAAGTCTCTTGTTTTGGGCATTCATTGGTCTTTGCGTTTTCAAAGGTCAGCCATTATCAGATTCAAAGTCCCAAAAAGCAGGACTTCCGGCAGGAGAGGAGATGGGTGTGGGCTGCTTCCCTCCTCCCTTGTGGGAGCAGCAAAAAGGGAAAAAAGGACTTGTCTCCTTAGGTATCCCCTGCTGACCCCTTGGCCGACCCCTTCTTTACTCCTTGCAATGTGGCCGTGTTTCTGTTCTCTTCTTTCATCACAGCAGTTCAGTTAATTTTCTCCAGACTCGGTGTGTGTAGGGCTGTGGGCCCCCGTCACAGGCCATGGTGATAACAGACTTGGTGCTAAACAGCTTTCCTCTGCCGGTGGTTGTGGGCTCATCCTTCATGGCTCACCCTTGTGCCTGCAGCAGGCCTGCTGTGCCCATCACTTCTACCCCCTGTGGCCCCAGTCCCAGGGCCTGTGGACATGGGTACAATCTCTTTCTCTTCTTGCCCATTCACCACCTCATCACATCCTTGGCCTTCTATCTCCAGTGTTCTTTCCCCTATTTAGTATCACCAGGGAAGATCTGCAAGTGCAGTGGCTCAGCTGACATCCCTGGGGACTGAGAGGTCAGACGCCCTCTGGTGGCACCCAAACTGGATAAATTATTCTCTTGTCTCTTCCAGTTATCTATCGCTATGTGACAACGGATCACTCCAAATTTTGTGACCTAAAACAACCGCCATTTGTCATGCTCATGGATTCTGTGGTCAGGAATTCAACAGGGCAGAGGGTGGGTGGCTGGGCTCTGCTTGCAGTAGGCAGCCTTCAAGATGATTTCCAATGACCCAAGCGTCCTCTATCCATGCCTTTGTAAATAGTCAGTCCCCTCCCACTTTGTGTCAGGGTTGGCCTGGGTGGCCAGTAGAATATGGCAGGAGTAATAGTATGTCACTTTCAAGTCTAGGTTATAAAAGACATAGTGATTTCTGCCTCTCTGTCTTTGGGATCACTCACTTTGGGGGAAGCCAGTTGCCACCATGAGGACTCTTGCACATGGAGAGGCCCATCCGGAGAGGAACTGAGGCCTCCTGCCGACAGCCATGTGAATGAGCTTGGAGGAGGATCCTCTAGCCCCAGAGAAAGTCTCAGATGATTGCAGCCCTGGCTGACAGCTGGACTGCAATTTCATGAGACCCTGAGGCAGAACCACCCAGAGATGCTACTCTCAGATTCCTGACTATCAGAAGCAGTGTGAGATGATAAGTGTTTGTTGCTTTAAGCTGTTATATTTGGGGGCAATTTATTTTGCAGCAATAGATAACCAATACTACTCCATGATGTCTGGGCCTTAGCTGGAAAGATTCTAATGGTTGGGGCTGGACTCACCTAGAGACTGCTTCATTCATGTGGCCCATGTCTGAGCTGGGATGACTTGAAGGCTCAGCTGGCACTGTTGCCTGGAGTGCTTATATAATGCATGGCCTATTCACGTGGCTTGGCTTCTCATAGCATAGCAGGGGGCTCCAAGAGGGAGTGTCTCAAGAGACAGTGTCTATAGAGTGAGCTTTCCAAGGGAAGGAAAGAGTTGCAAGGTTCCTTTTGGCCTCGTCTCGGAAGTTATGTGGGGTAACTTGTGCTACGTTCTATTGTTACAAGTGAATCACTAAGGCCAGACCAGATTCAAGGGGAGGGATTCTGACTGGTCCTCCTGATGAAGCAGTGATGAGTCACATTGCAGAGGAGCAAGTAGGATGGTGGCTATCTTTGCAAAATACAGTTAGACATACTTGCCTGCCTCAGGGAAAACTGTGGATTATATGAGGGCTGCCGGGAAAAAAATCCAGCCATAAATGCCTCCATTTTCCATATTACATGGCTGGATATTTTCTGGACAGCCCCCATGTATAGATAGAAATAAGATCAGTAGTTGTTTGGGATGAGGGGGATGGACTGGGAAGGGACATGAGGTGGTGGGCATTCTGAGGACTGTTCTGAGGATGAGGAATGAGAGTGAGGAATTCTTAGGTGGTGGAAATGTTCTAAACCTGGATAAGAGTGTGAGTTACATGAGGATATTTGATAGTCAAAACTGACAAAACTATTATACGCACCTAAGATCTGTGAATTTCATCATAGTAAATTAGACCTGTGAGGAGCAGCATTCAAAATAGTCCCCAGGGACCCCTGCTCCTGGTGTGCATGCCTTTGTGTCATCCCTACTCCCCACATTGCATCAGGTTGATCTGTGCGGCTGGCAGAATATGGCAGAGGTGACGGTGTGCCACTGCTGTGATCAGGTTATAGAAGACACTGTTTCATCTTGGTCTCTCTCTTTCACCACTTATTTTGCAAGAGGCCATGTTGAATAACCCTATGGAGAAATGCACGTGGCAAGGAACTGAAGCCTCCTGCCAATAGCTATGGGCGTGAGCTCACAGTTAAGTGGCTCCTTCAGTCCCAGGGGACGCCTTCAGATGTCTGCAGTGGTGGCTGACTGCTTGACCACAAACTCAGGAGAGACCCTGAGCCAGCCCATCCAGCTAAGCTGTTTCCTGATTCGCAACCTTAGGAAATTAAGTTTTGAGAGTTGTTTTGCAGCTATAAATGCTGAATACAATATTTCAGTGTGGGGAAAACATCTTCTAAGTGCTCCTAGCCCAGATGGTTTCCCAGGGACCTTCAAGTACTTTCTGAGACTCACACTTCTGGGCTCAGTTTCCAAAATGGGGAGATGAAGGGCCTGAACTCTGTCTAAAGGTTAGGTAGGAACTGAAGTGTGTCCCCAAAATGTTCACAGCCCCACGACAGCTGCACATAGTGCCTAGGATGACACACCTACTATGCAGAGATGACTCCAGAAATTCTGCCTTTTCCCTGGCCCATGCATGTATGCCTGCAGAAATCCATTCAGGGCTCAGAAGCTAATAACAACTACTATTTGGGGAACATTTTCTTTTTTTTTTTTTTTTCTTTTTGGTATGTGGGTAGCTCCCTGACTGGGAATCGAACCCAGGCCTCAGCGCTGACAGCGCCAGCGCCGAAGCCTTAAACCACTACACCATCAGGGAACTCCTGGGGAACATTTTCTATATGTCAGATGATATGCAAAGTGCTCTATGTGCAACTTTTAATTAACACTTCCCAACAATCCTCAGAAAGAGATTATATTACTAAAACCATTTTACAGTGCAGAAAATTGAGACTCAGAACATTGAGGCAAACTGCCAGGATCATAGTTCTACCAGGATGTGGCAGCTTTAGATTTAAATCCAGATTTGTCTAATTCCCAAACTGAGAGACAGGCAAGGAGCAACGCCAGACCTGAAAATACCTTTCTCATCTATCTCCTGTGAGAACAAGCCACACATTCTGTCATCAGAGAAAAGGCCACAATCTCAATCCAAATTCCCTAGGGTGATGATATAGAAACTGGAGGATGATATCTGAGTCACACTAAGAGTCTCAGTGATTGTGAGAGTCACAGAAGAGTGAAACTGAGACCCAGAGAGGGACATGACTCTTCCAAGGACTCCTGTCCAGTGCTTTTGCACCACACTGCCCTGCCTTTGCTACACAAGAGGGGAGCGCATTAGGGCAAAGGGTGGCTTGGGGTAGGGGAAGGAGAGAAAAAGGAAAGTCAAAAGTAATGATGACAAAACTGAGATCTCATCTTTCTTTCTTGGGTCTCCCCAACAATGGCTAGGGGCTACATAAATCAGTATGACACAGATGGTCCCAGTGAGAGCCCAGGCAGCCTTAGAGGACATCACCGAAAAGCTCTGACAGCAGTGCCTCAAAAGCATTGAGCCACCCTCATTTCCTATGTCCTTGGGCTGCCTCAGTCATTCATTTATTCAATAAGTATTTATTGACCATCTGCTACGTGCTAAGTACTGTTTTAGGAGCTTGGGATATCTCAGCGAACACAAGATCCTTGTCCTTATGAAGCTTAAAAGACATACTGTATTTTTCTGGGTATAATACGCTCCCATGTATAATGAACATCCACATTTTTGGCCCAAACTTTCAGGGAAAAATAGAAAACCTTTCATTTTAATTTTTTAATTCAAATGTTTATTGGTTTATATTTAGGTACTTGTTTTTTGTATTATAAAGTAGTTTTAGTATTTATTTTTTAAACATAACTCATATATGTAATATAAAACTGAAAGTAATAAAGAAACAAAAACTCATGGACACAGTCAATAATTTAGTGATTATTTAAGGGTATGTGGGAGGGGAAGGGGGCGGAGGGGAGGGGAGTCAAATATGTAGTGATGGAAGGCGAACTGCCTCTAGGTGGTGAGCACATAATGCAACACACAGACAATGTATTGTAGAATTGTACAACTGGAATCTATGTAATTTTTACTAACCAATGTCACCCCAATAAATTTAACAATAAAAGAAACCCCAATGATTATGGTATTCCAGGGTATTTGTTGTTGCATACAGATATCATTATTGATTTCTAGAGTTACACTTTTAACTCATAAGCATAAATAAAAGAATCTAAAACATTTATATAGGTATGAAATTAGTACTACCCATGTATAATGAGCATCCTTATTTTTCCTCTCACAGATTTGGGTAAAAAAGTGCATATTATACACGGCAAAATATGATAGACTCATATATAAGTTTTAAAGTATCTTAGAATGTGAAAGGTGCCATAAAAGAAGATAGAGGGGTAAGAGGACCAAGAGTGACAATGGTGTGTATGGAGAGGGTGGGTTGACATCTTTAAAAGGGTAATTAGGTAGGCCTCCTTGAGAAGGTTTCCTTTGCACAAAGACTTGAAGGAGGTGAGGGCATGCTGTAACTGGCATGAGCCATGTGGCTATCTGGAAACACATTGCAGGTAAAATACACACCGATGTGTTAGGAGTAAAAGGGAACTATGTCTGCAGCTTACTTCCAAACAGTTAAAAAAATACCATATATTTCTGTGTATAAGATGCCCTCATGTATAATACAATCTCTGCTTTTCTAACCCAACATGAAAAACCCAGCCTCTTGAGCCATCTTCCTGCTGGAGCCCACTCCTACCTTTTAGAAGTGTGCTTTCACTTTTTTTTTTCTTTTTTTTTTCTTTTTGTTATGTGGGTAGCTCCCTGGCTGGGAATCGAACCCAGGCTGCAGTGCTGACAGTGCCAGCACCGAAGCCTTAAGCCACTACACCATCAGGGAACTCCTTGTGCTTTCACTTTTAATAAACTATCTCTTTGTTTCACCTTATTTTCCTTTCAATAAACTGCTTCTTGCTTTCACCTCTAAAAAAGAAAGAAAGAAAGAAAGAAAGAAAGAAAGAAAGAAAGAAAGAAAGAAAGAAAGAAAGAAGGAAGGAAGGAAGGAAGGAAGGAAGGAAGGAAGGAAGGAAGGAAGGAAGGAAAGAAAGAAAGAAAGAAAGAAAAAAAGAAACCCTCTCAACCGGTTACTCCTGTGTATAAGATGACCCCCAGTTTTTGGTCTAACATTTCTAGACAAAAGTATCATCTTATACACAGAAAAATACGGTAAATTATGTACATGGACAGACATAGATAGATAGATATTATGTAAGTGTATATACACACATGTAAATATACATGTATATAAAGAAAAAGAATAATAAAGCAAACAGTGTTAAAATGTTAACATTTGGGGAATCTGGGTGAAAGGTATTACATGTGCTATTTTTAGAACTCTTCTGTATACAATTTCAAAATAAAACACTTTTGAGAGGATTTATATTATTTAAAGAGAAAAGGAAAGCATCCCAGGCAGAGGGAGCAGTCTGTGCAAAGGTCCTCAGGTGAGGTGGTGCCTGGGTGTGTGAAGGAAACATTCAGGCCACTGGCAAAGAGAATACAGGGAATGCTTCAGTGTTTAGTACCTGCCTAGAATGCATCTCCCTTCTTCAGGTAACACCACCCCATTTCTCCTTTGGGGAACCACCCTTTCCCAGCTCTCTTTCCCGGTTCTCTTTCTGTACTGATCCCATCTCCTATATTGAGACCCAGGTCTGGCCAATGAGAGACGTGCACGTGAAGCAACAAGGCCAAGGGGACACAGTCCAGGCGTCCTAGGCTGCCTGAAGAGGAAGCCAACCCTGCAGAAGCAGAGCTCAGACTTGAAGCAAAGTCTGTGTCTAAGCTGTGATCCCTCAGTGGCTTAATTACACGAGGGAGTAAATTCTGTTTGTGCTTGAGCCAGTTTGAGTTAAATATTTTTCTCACTCCCAACAACAACAAAATGTGTTGACTGATCCCAAGCGTCAAAACAGCCTCTCCGAGGCAAGGGTGTTTAAGCAGAGACCTGCAGGATGAGTAGCAGTTGGTCAGGTGAAGAAGTGGGGAAAATGTTCCAGACCCAGGGACCAGCCCACGGGAAGGCCCCAGGAAAGGAAAGCATTGGTAGGTTCAGGAAGGCCCAGCCGTGGTGGCAGGGGGAGTGAGGAGCTGGACAGAGCTGGAGCTGGAGCTGGGTCGCTGGTGGAGGGCCGCAAAGGCTTTGTGAGGGTCTGGGACAACAGGAAGGGTTTTAAATAGGGATTGAACTTAATTTGCATTTTGACAAGAACACTTTGGTGGCACTGTGGGGACTAGATTGGCAAGAGGTAAGAGTAGAGGGGGATTACTTAGACAATTATTGCAGATCTGCAGGCCAGAGATGGTGATGATGACTTATGTAGATAGAGTGGGGGCAGTGGATGTGTAGAGACTGAATGGATTTTGTAGCAGCTAGTGTCCAAAGATGCCCCCCAATGAACCAGGGCTCCCAATATTCATGCCTTGTGTAGTCCCATCCCACATGGAATCTGGGACAGCTCTGTGACCCCTTTAACCAACAGAATGCAGAGGAAGGGACGCTGTGCCTTCCCAGGGTAGAAAGTTTGGTGTCCATGCTATTGAGGACTGCTATGTGGCTCCAAGGTCTCTCACAGATGTGGGGCATGTTGGGAAGCCTCGGACACAGAGGCAAACACTCTCTGGCTCCCTCTGGCGTGGATTCCATTCATCCTAGCTCTGACCTATCACCAGACCACAGGCTCTGTGTCTCTGATTGGTCAGTTAACTGGAGGCATATGGATGCCCTATGGTTCGATCAGCAGTGAGGGAAGGGGAGCACAGAGCCTGGAGGCACTCTTCCTTGGGGTGATGAGCAGTTTTTGAAAGGAGAACATGGCTATTACAACAATTTAGAAAGAGGCCCACTTGGATCCATCTTGCATGACTCAGTGCTCAGCACATCCGCCTCTGAATTCCACAGGGAATGAAATGGAATTCCACCACCCATCCTTTCACACTTCATTGACCCTCTTCCTAAGCCTCTGACCCCTGCTGGGTGTTCCTCAGCTCAGGTCCTCAAACGTCCCAGTGGGGCTGCTTCTCCCATCCTGCCCCGAGCAGTATCCCTCTGATCCACTATTGGATTCTCTCCTCTGGGCCCCTGCAGCCCTGGCTCAGGGTAATAATACCAATAGCTACTACTCAAATGCATTTACTAATGTATGTGCCAAGCAGTAGGCAAGAGCCTTTGCATGCACATGAACACTTTGCACCACTTCTAGGAAGTAGGCACTCTTATTATGCCCATTTTACAGAAGCATAAAGTGAGGCTCACACAAGATAAGTAACTTTGCCAAAGTCACACAGCCAGTGAGGGTTGCCCCTGGAGATGAACAGACGTTTATATACCCTGGAAGTTTGTTTTCTTATTTCTGGAGACAGTACAGCCATTCAGACCAGGTTGGTTTTTGCCCCATCCTATCCCCTTGCTAGAGAGGGCCTGGGGGGTGAGAGTCTGATGCCTTCTTTCAAGGGCACACAGCTTTGATCTCTTTGCCTGCTGCTCTTCAAGTTCATTTAGGCCAAAGCATGGTTCCTGGGCCAGCAGCATCAGGGAACTTGTGAGAAATACGTATTCTCAGGCTTACTGAATCAGAAAACGCTGGGGTGGGGCCAAGAAATCTGTGTTTCAACTAGCCTTCTAGATGAGTCTGATGCCCACCCATCTGAGAACCAATGGAGAATGTAGAAGAGTCAATAGCCCTTTCCATTCTACGCCCAGGTGATTCTGAGTACGGCAACTGAAGAAAGTGAGAATTTCAGCTGTGTATTTTTTTTATTTGTCAGAAATGACACAGTCTGGCTTGAGAGAAAGTGTGTGAATTCCTTAATTGTTGCACACTATTATTTTTTCACATTTGCGTTCAGCCTAAAAGAGAGGGAAAATAAGCATAAAAAATCCAAACTACCCAATTCAGCATCTTAGCATCCTGTCCATCTAAGCAAGAGTTGTGACCCTAATCCTGTATTTCAGTCAAATCACTTGGATTCTCTGAGCCTCAGATTCTTCTATTGTGAAATGAGAGTAATAATGCCCACCTTGCAGGCTTGTTGTGAGGATGGAGGAAATGTATACAGCATAGTGGTGACATTCGCTAGCTGAGTGACTTTGAGCAGGCTAGCCTCTCTAGCTTATTTTCTCCCCCATAAGACTAATAGCACAAACCTTATAAGGTTGTTGTGAGGTTAAAGGTTATATAAATCTAACAACAAGCTGCAATAATAGTAAGTGCTCTGGCAATGTTAGTAGCTACTATTATTATTAAGTATATAATAAAATACCTGGAACGTAGGAGATGCTCAGTAAATGGTGGCTACTGTTATTAGTTTCCACCCTTAACTTGAAGATAGCTCTGACCTTACAATGCATGAGGCTGCTTTCAGCTTCTGGTTTCTGGTTACTTCAGGGTCTTGATGTGTTCAGGGAGTTGGCAGTGCTGACTTCAGGTTGATGCTCTTTCTGCTATTTCATCTTGTATTCGACACTGAGTTCCAGCCTTTCTCAGGTCTCCTGCTATTTGCTCTTGGCCTGGTCTCAGCATTCTTTATTCTGGCTTCATGCCTCATTCCCAGGGCCCATCTCACAGGCATAAAGTTAGTCCGACTAGAGTTAAGTCCCAGCTCTGTTAGCTCACTAGCTGAGTCACCTTAAACAACGAATTTAACCCCTATTTCCTCATTTGTGAAATGGGGCTAATAATGTTTATCTGTCAGGGTTGTCTAAAGATTATATGCAATCATATGTTTGTAAACATTTAGTATGGTGCCTGTCACACAACAGGTGCTCAATAAATGTTTATTTACTTCTCCATCCATCTCACCCTGTGGAGTAAATTCCATAATTATTCTGAACTGGTATATTTATTCATCTGTAAAAGGGGGAAATAACCCTTCCCACCTATGTTAGAGACTGTCAGTCTCCATGCAATATCCAGTCTCCCTTTCTTCTTCAGTTTATTTTATTGGGGGTTGGAGGCAGTGACAATGTGCCCAACTAGAGACTATGTCTTTCTGCCTCCCTTGCAGTTAGGTGATACCATGTATTTGTTTTGGCCAATTATATGGAAGTGTTGGGTGGTGGTGGTATGGGTTGAATTGTATCCTCCAAAAAGATAAGTAAAAGTCCTAACCCCCAATACCACAGAATGTGACCTTATTTGGAACAGGGTCTTTACAGAGGTAATCAAGTTAAAATGAGGTCATTTGGGCAGGCCTTAATCCAACAGGACTAGAGTCCTTATTAAAAGAGGAAATTTGAACATAGGCACAGACACAGGAAAGATGATGTGAAGACACATAGGGAGAAGACAGCCATATGACTGGGGTGACGCATCTACAAGCCAAGGAATGCCTAGGATTATCAACCAACCCCAGAAGCTAGAAGGAAGGATTCTCCCGTGAAACGTTAGAGGGAGCATGACCCTGCTGACATTTTGGTTTTGGACTTAGAGCCTCCAGAACTACTCTAAGCTACCCAGTTTTTGGTACTTTGGTATAGCAGTCCTAGAAGATGAACACAAGTGGAATTGGGGGAATGGCTGCTTAAAGGGAGACTTTCTGCTGCCTGGAATGTTCATGGTTGGTTTTTAAAATCTTTTATAATCAGTATGGAGATAGGCACTGATCAATCAGAAAGGACACTGACTGTGAACAATTTGTCTAGTCACACTTTGTATATTGGTTAAATATTAGCTCTGGGAATGTGGCTGGAGTGCTAGCAGCCATTTTGGACCATGAGGCTAGAAGCTTGGAGTTGAGGATGGCAGAGCTGAGAGGAGGTACTTTGGTTCCTGATGACATGGAGCTGTCACACAGCCTTGGCCTGTTTACCTCCAGTGTTATATGCTGCATACTTGTAGAATAAACCTATGTTTGTTTATGGCTCTGCCATTTTTTGCTTTTCTATTTTCCTCAGCCTACCCTAAATTTAACTGACATTTAATCCCATGAAGCATTTGGAATCCTGAATAAAATGGTCAACAGGAAAGTATTTTGCAAATTCTCTAGATATTTTTATCATTGCATTGTTTGTGATTGTTTGTGATTACGATTATGATGAGTTTAGGAGGAATAGGTTGAAATTGACGAACATGATTCTGGCCAGAGATCAGAGGCTCTTTGTCTCGTTTTATGTTCTTAAGGGCTTTACACAGCATCCGATGGATAACAGCGGCATGAGAGACTGGCAGGAAAGAGGCTGCCAACCTTTGGGCTGGATGCCAGCAGGATGACTGGGTAAGTTTTGTTGAGTTGGGGCCAGAATGCTCAGACACTGGTTGGCAGTTAAGCATAAAGGTTAAGAGTCAAAAAAGAAAAAGGTTGAGAGACAATACCGGTGGGTTTAAATCCAGGCTCCACCTTTACTTCCTTTATGACCCTGGGCAAGTTATTGAACTTCTCTGAGTCTCAGACTCTTTATCTATAAAATGGGAACAATTATAGCCCCTGTGACATAGGGTTGTCACGGAGATTCAGTGATTATAACATACCCAGTAGGGGAAAGGAGAAATCCAGTTTATCTGTATCCAGTTCACTAACCCTTGACAGATTGCAAACGGACAGACTGGATTCTTGTTTATTCTTTTTTAACATTATTCATTCATTCAGTAAACACACTGAATGTGCCTACTATATACCAGGTGATGAAAAGAGCTAGTGAGGTAGACTCAGACCATGGCATCTAAATACAGCCAGCTCAAAGAATAGTTAAAAAATAAAACAAAACAAAACCATAGAGCCAAAATTTGTTTGGATGTCCCTTCCCTCCTCTTACTGTTATCTTTTATTGAGGGCTCCCTTCAAGGTTTCATTCATGGCTATCCTTGTCTACCTCCTCCCAGTCAGTAGATGCTTGTCCTTGGGAGGACCTTAGTCACTAACTCATACTGTGGTGTAAATAACTATAAATTTCTTAAAGCATGGGCCTGCAAATGACTCCTGAAAAGCTTACTGCCTCCTGAAAGGCTGTTCCTGTGCCTGGAAAGCAAGAAGGTTCCAGGTAGAAGGGCCCAGAGAAATACTTCAGTCTGAACGCCCTCAGTTCCCAGGGGTAATTAAATGACCCTGGTCTAAGCAGGATGACCCAACCAAAAATACCCAGCAGTCATGTGGGCAGGTTGGGTGGGGAACAGAATATGGCTCTTCTGGACTCTGTAGTCACTGATTTACACGATCTGTGTTGTGAGTATGTTCTCATTAAGTTGTGCAGGGCGCCCTAAGGAGATACTGAGGCAGGGCCAGAAGTGTCTCTGTCTTTCAAGAAGCCTATACCCTGACAGGGGACACAAATATGCATGTTAGACCAAAAGCCCTTTGGCTGCACTGATCTGAAATGCTGCCTTCATTGTGTAACACATTCTTCAAGATGCATGAGACTATTCTAGAGCCTGTTCTACTTCTGACTCTTCCAGCAAGCACTATGCTGTTTCAAAGACTACAGCTTTATAAAACACTGATATCTGGTAGAGGAAGTCCTCTTCCTTTTTTAAAAGAATGTCTTAGCTGTTCCAATATGATTACTGTTTCAGATGAACTTTTAATAGCTTTCAAATAACAGATTTTTAATCATCTCCAGCACTCTTGTTTAATCCAGGCACTGGCCACTCGAAGGAGACAGGCACTTAGTTTCTGCCCTTGGGAGCTCACAAATTCGCTGGAAAATGTAACCAAACAAGAAATGTAAAGCAACAACAGGACCCTACGCTGTGGGTAACCAGAACCAAAGGAGTGAGGACGAAAGGGCGCTGAGTCACATCGCACCTCCAGGCTACAGGCTAGGAAAGTCATGGGAGGCTCAACAAGAGAGGTAGACTTACACTGGACTTTCATGGATGAACAGGAATTGTCAAGTATAGAAGAGAAGAACTATTTTGGGTTGGGGAAGTCAGAGAACGCTTACCTACTCCGAAGGAGACACCTTTCATTTGAGACGTGGTAGGCGCTCAGAGGGTGGAACGAAGGCAGGGGTTGTCCTGAGCTGGGAAAACCAGAAGGCTCTCTGAAGACATTTTAGCTGGGTTTTGAGTTGGAGGAATCAGAGAAGAGCTGGAAGAGGCAATTATTAAAAAGGTTTTTTATTAGAAAAGTAATACAAGGTGGTGACCTTTGACCTGGACTTCGAGAGATGAGTGAACAATTCACTAGAGAGAGGAGTGTAAATGGTCACAGAAAAGGCTTCCTGGAGCAAAGAGGGAACTTCCTGGCTTTCCGCTCACTCTCTAAGATCCAAGCTCCAGGATCTAGACGTCCCACCGCGTAGTGCCCGGGATTCTGTGGCGGCCGGGTAGGACCAAGGCTCAGCGGGGCGGGCTTGAGGCTCTGGTTTGCCTAGCGGGCCGCGAAGCTGAATGCTTTCTGTCGGAATCGACCAATGGGGTGGCGGCACCCGGTTACCAGGGCTACCGGGGGGCGGGGGGAGTGACTGGGAGCTAGGGGCGGGGTCTGGGCGGGGCCTATATAAATAGGCGGTGGTCTGAAGGCGGGGCGTGGGAGGGTCGGTGGCTGCTGGGCGGGCGGGGCCCGAGCTGGGGGAGCGAGCGAGCGGAGGCGCAGAGGACCGGATTCACTCGCTGGGGGAAATCTATGGGCCGAAGCCGTGTAAATGCGTTTTAAGGCGAGTGCGGGGAGGGGCCCGGGGAGCCTCAGGAAGCGAGCGCCCTCGGTTCCAGTGATGACCTGGCCCTGTCCTCTCTTGCCTCCTTTCAGCAGGGGCCTCGGCTCCGCAACTGCCACTCCTCCTCGGGGTGTTGCACAAGTTTCGAGGTCACCGGCGACCCCCCCTAGCAGCGCGCCTGGCTCTGGCCCCCGAGAAGGAGGACGGGGCTTGGTAAGGGTATGTGTGTGGGGCGGTGGGGGGCGGGACCTCGGCTCTGCAATCGGGAGGGCTCACCCAGACAGAACCTCAGCCTCTGTCCTCGCCCGGGAGCCTTGCACGCTTAGAATCCTAGCACGCCAAGACCAGCCCGTCCCCCATTTACATACGGTAAAACTGAGGCGCCAAGAGGGGACCGGGCGTCCCCAGACTCACGTAGCATAGAGCGGCTCTGGGGCAGAGACTCCGCGGCGGAGCCACTCGCACCCACTTTAGGTGGGCGTGGTCAGGACTAGGGGCATCCTGGAAACTTGACCACCCGAGATTCTCGCCTTTCCTGCTGCCCTGCTCTCTTCCTTTCCCTTTTTACTAAAACTCGAATTTCAGAACTGGAAAGGATCTTAAAAACAATCCATTCATTTTACAAATGGGAAAACTGAGGCTCAGAGAGGATGTGACATCTAGGCATGTAATGCCTAGTCCCAGTCTGGGATTCCTGATGGTTCCAACCCTTTCCAGTGAACCTAAATAAAGTCCCCAGGCTTGTGCTGGGGGCGGGCTGTGACAGAACAGGGAGCCCTGGCCCGGGGAAGTGAGGGGGTCAGCGGAGGCCAGCCCGCCCCCAGGCTGCACCCATGCCAGCGGCCCCCTCCCCCTCCCCCCCGCAGAGTGTTGCATACTTCCTAAGGCGGCTGGCAGCGACTCCGTCCAGCCCAACGGCTCCTCCTCAGCATGGCTGGCTACCTGAGTGAAACGGACTTCGTGATGGTGGAGGAGGGCTTCAGCACCCGAGACCTTCTGGAGGAGCTCACTCTGGGGGCCTCACAGGCCACCACGGTGAGGGGCTGCGAGTGGGAGTGGGTCCCTTGGTCCCTGTGCAGGCACAGCTGCCTCCTCTGAAAGGGCCCCAGGTGCCCTTATCTTATTCTTTCACTTATTTGATATTCCATCCTTGCTATTTGTGAAACACAGGCTCATTTTAACCCCAGTTTCTGGTCCTTGCCCCTAAACTTGTCCCTCCTGTTCCCTGCCTGATGACAGACAGACCACCACCATCCACCTGGCCCTCTAGGTCAGAAATCTGGGAGCCCTTGCTTCCCCCACACATCTAGGCATCATTAAGCTCTGTGGGTTTGGGGTTGGAGGAATCAGAGAAGATGCTGGAAGAGGCAATAAAAATACCCCACAGAGTGCTCTGGAACCCAGAGCCTTGCCTGTGACTCCCCAACTTCCTTCCTGCCTCATTCCCCCCCTCCAACTTTATCATAGCCCTGCTCAAAAATCACAATTCTTTGGTCGTTCCTCGCTGTGTACAGAATCTAGTCCGAACCCTTCATAGCCCCATTTCTGGCTTCTCCAATGGTATACAAGTATACTGTGTTTCATCTGAGCTGAAATAACTCTGCTTAAATGTCCCAGTGATGCCATGTGCTCTTTGTCACTCCTTTGTCTAGAACACCCTTCTTCCAGCCTCTCTTCCTCTTATCTATCCCTTAGCATAATGTCAGACACAAAGTGGCATCAGTAAAAAAAAAAAAAAAGTGTTGCATAAAGGGAAACTAAGTCTCAGGGAAGGTTTCAGTAAAGTGGTCTCACCCATAGCCTCGTAGGCATTTGGCCCTCAGCAAATCTGTGATGGCCACTCATCACAGGTATGGGTTGCAATGGCAGCGAGACTACCTCAAGGCTTTATTGAGCACCAATATGTGAAAAGCAGTGGGCTGTAGGCCATAGCTTTGGTCTTCAAGGAATTTTTCTTCATCTGGAGAAGACGTGCAAACACAGTTCTGGTAGTCTGGAAGCAAGTGCAAAATGCAGTGGGAGCATTAAAGACAGAGTTCCCTCCCTTCTTGGTTTGGGGGAGGCAGTATTTGACCTGAAACTTGAAGGCAGATTAAGAATTTGCCAGACACAAGTGAGGAAGGGTACTTTACGTGGAAGGCATGGTGGGTCAGGCATGGAGGTGGAAAAATAAATGATCAGCCTGCAGCTGAAGTTTGAACTTCAGCAAGAGGAGGGAGGGACTGGGGCTGGATCACAGGGCCTCGAATGCCAGGCTGGGTAGTTTGCCTTCTGTCCTGTAGACTTGGGAAGCCCCAGAGAATTTAGAGCAGGGGAGCTTCATGGCCAGAGTTTGGGGCAGGTACTTAGGAGGACTGGGGATGACATGCGCAAGGAGGGAGATGGGTAGGGTCTCACACTCACCCCTCTTGTTGTGCAGGATGAGGTCGCTGCCTTCTTCGTGGCCGACCTGGGTGCGGTAGTGAGGAAGCACTTCTGCTTTCTGAAGTGCCTGCCTCGGGTCCAGCCCTTTTATGCTGTCAAATGCAACAGCAGCCCGGGTGTGCTGAAGGTCCTGGCTGAGCTGGGGCTGGGCTTCAGATGTGCCAACAAGGTGAGCCCCTGCCCCAACCAGCATGCTGACCCTTGCTGCCTACTGAACACACACATGGCTGGGCTGCGGTGGGCTCTGTGGGTGGGCCCTGGGGAGGCAGGAATGACCTGCAATTGGCCCATACCCTGTGGGGGAGTTCCACTCACTGGGAAGGGGCTTTAAAGGATGAGGGAGAGAGAAACAAGCATGGAATTGCCAGCTTTGAAGTTCCAAATTGGAATCTTATATGTCCCTGGGTAGATGGGTCACCTTTCTAAATGACAGTTTTCAAACTTCTTGGCATAGTATTCTAATTAAAACAAAACAAAAGAAAACAAAAGAAAACCACCCTCTTAATATCAGTTTTCTTTTTTCTTTTATGATCCTAATAATGTATACATTTTCTTAATTAATCCTTTTAGAATTTTGTTACTGTTATCCATTCTACTGACTTTCTAATTCATTAATGTTGTCTTAATTTCCTCCTGCTCTCTTTCGATTTACTTACTTTTTTAAAAAAAATTCATCGAGCTCCTACAATGTGCTAATCACTGTGCTAGGTGGGGCTGGCAGTACAGTGTTGAGTAAGACAGACTCTACTGTCCTTAAGTTGAATGCTTAGTTTGTCTATTTTCATCCTGTTCTTACTTGATAAGCCTTTAAGCTATAAAGTTTCCTCAGAGAACAGCTTTGGACACATTTATTCATTCAGCAAACATTTATTGAGCACCTACTGTGGGGCCAAGTATAATATTTTAGGTGGGGATTTAGCAGATGAACAAAACAAAACAAAAGGCCTGTCTTTCATAGAGTTTGCTCTTATGGAATTTAAATACGAATAAGTTAATCAATAAAACTACAGTATTTTATATAGTAAACGCTGTGGAGAAAATTAAAGTGGGAAAGGGAAGTAGAGAACATTGGAGAGACGATAGCACTTTTAAATTGGCCAGGGAAGGCTGAAATTTGAATACAGACCTGAAGGAAGCAAAGGATCAAGTCAGTTGGGTGAGCAGGGGAAGAGCATTCTAGGCCGAGGGAACAACAAGTGCAAAGGCCCTGTGGTGGGAGCAACCTGGTGGGCACTGGTTTGTGATATTGTCATTACTGTTGTTTTTTGTAATGGTCAATAATGATTGTTTTGAGGGGAACCCCTCCCCCCCCTTTTTTTTACGTGGGATTCCCTGGCTGGGAATCGAACCCAGGCCACAGCATTGACAGTGCTGAAACCTAAGCCACCACACCACCAGTGAACTCCAAGGGAACCCCTTTTGAAACCCCTTGTAAGCCCCTTTGAAGTCAGCAATATGGCTGGTTGTTGTGAAGAGAGTTCTAGAAGGGAATCCTGGGGGAGAAAGGAGGAGAGCTAGCCTAGGCAGGATGACAGGCTGGTGGGATTTCAGTGGGAGACAGGTGTGCACCAGAGTGGGCAGTCAGAACAAGCAGGTTAACTTTTATCAGAGACAAATGTTAATGCTTTTATTGATAGATGAGTCTTTCCTTCTTACCACCCACAAAGTCCCTTTGGTTTAGCTCTTGCTTTGTGCACCTAGTTTTGTGCATGCGTCACATGAAGCCCTCTGAGGGGCACAGGGAAAGAGATTGCCCTTTAGAGCTGAGGAAACTGGGGGCCAACTGCACGCAGCTTGCTGGCAGCACAGCCAGGTCTTTGCCTTGAACATGCTGGGCTTCTGCTCTGCTCAGGGCAAAAAGTAAGGGTATCCTTTTCTGGTCTCTTTGGTCTGGGGGTGAAGACTAGCACCCAACCCCACAGAGTAGAGTCCTCTGCTTCTGGACACCCAGAGGTGGGGCCTTTGGACCTCTCACCTCAGGCTCTGGCCTCCAAAGGGCAGAGTTGTGGGATGTTAGGGCCTAGAAAGTCCTTGAAGTCAGTGGGGACATTAAAAGCATTTACTGTTTGCTGAGTGATTTTGTGCCAGGCGCTCTGCCAGGCGTTTTCTATACATGATCTCATTTTATTCTTGCAGCAACCCTGTGAGATAATTATTAGTACTGTGATTCTGACAGCGGTCCTGTGAGGAAGCATTTAACGGATAAGGAAAGGAGGCACAGAGGCGGGGTGGCTCACTGGGAAGTGGCTGATTGAGTGTGGCGATGAGGTCTGTGACTATGGCTGCTGTCTTTTCCAAGATCCTGGGAGGGGATGGCAGAGCTGGGACTAGGCTGGTGACAGATGCCAACTGTGAGGGCTGGGAGAGGCCAAGTAGACCTTGTAGTGTAGATCACGTAGACCTTTGGGCGCCTTTGTTGAGAGGTGGCTGTAGGACGCTCAGCTTTCCTTGGAAGTCCAAGGCTGCCCTCTTCTGGTCAGCCATAGCTGGTAGCCATGCTTAGCATGCTGCCTTGGCTGACATTCACCCAGGGCTTGGCATGAGCTGGTGCTAGGTTACAGATGCTTATCAGACAGGCTCCAGCGTCAAGGGCACAGGGCATGCCTTGCACGAGGCTCTAGTCCACTCACCTTCCCAAGGACCTTGTCTTCCTTCCTGCCCTGCCTCCCTCAGCATACCTTCATCTTAAAAAGCCTTCCCTGGACACCGTATCACCCCCACCCCAGCCCTTGTTCCTTCGTGGTCAAACCTGCATGTCTGCACTCACTTGTCACTCTCCCTCAGCACCCATTCCTTACGCCATTGCCTCCCAGCCCCCACTCTCACGACTCCAAGCACCCTCCTCCTACCAACATCCCCAGCAATCTCCAGGATCCAGCGAGCACTTCATTTTAAACCTTCATGTTGAATTATTCAGATGACAAATAGATTCATTCCCCCCGCCCCCCAAATGACATCAACTTTATGTCTCCAGAGATAATCACCATTAGGAATTTAAGTTTGGTGGGTGTGTAGTATTTTAAAAATATGATCCATAGAAAATACATAAAATATCTTGTGATTTTGTGATAAAATATAAAAGGTGGTCATGTGTTATGTACGAGTACTGTCCAGCGATAGCTTTTAAGCGAGTTTTGGAGCTCTGTCCATGTTGATGCATCTAGACCTTGTTGGGGACACTTCTTGGTCCTCTAATTATTGTCTGGCCTTTCAACAATATTCAACGCAGTGACTTATATTTTGGTGGTAAGAATACTTAATGTGAGACCTACACTCTTAATAAATTTTTCAGTGCATAATCCAGTATTGTGAACTGTAGGCACTACCTCCTACAGCAGATCTCTAGGACTTACTCATCTTGCGGAACTGAAACTTGATACTCGTTGAATAGCAACTCCCCATTTAATGACACAGCCTTTTAAAAAATACTCAACAATAACAGATGCTCCTACTCTGCAGACTTTGGAGGTACTAGATGAAAGCAAATGCTGCTCTGTGCCTGCTCCACCCTTGCTGGGTACCTCTGACAGCGGTGACACCTCCTTCTACAGAGACACTAGTTGTAGGACCGGCTTTGCTTTGACAGGAATGACAATATAATCTCTGTATTGTTCTGCCTCTTTTGGAGACATTCTCTCTCCTCACGTCTCTGCAGGTCCTGGGCGCTAGCTTTTCATCTTCTGCCACTCTCTAAATGGGAGAGTTCCTCTGGATTCTGTCTCAGGCTCCCTTCTCTTAAAAATCCTCCCTCTGCTTAGAGAATTTCATCTCCTCCCATGGCTTTAAATGCCATCAGTATGCCACCGCCTCCTGCATTTTGATCTCCAGCCCAGACTTACATAATCCGCTGCTGACTTGATAAAAAAAACAGGATGCCCGGAACCCAGTGTGTTCAAATGGACCCACGATCTTCCCTTCGAGAAGGGTCCCTCATTCTGCTGTGCATGGAGTCCCCCTCAGACATCCTCGCGCTGTGTCCCCACGTGGAATCCACCACCACGCTTGCCAGCCCTGCCTCCAGAACACATCTCCCCAGCATTTCTAGCACAGCCTCTGTCATCTCTTCCAGGGTGGTTGTGACCAGGCTCCCCACAATCCTCTTGAGCCCTTCCTCGGGCCATTTTCACATGGTAGCCAGAGTGATGTGCAGACCTTGCATTTAAAATGCAAATCTGACTGTGTTGTTTCCACTCTTGAAACCCTTCAAACTGTTTCCCATTACCTGCAGGGTAAAATATGAGTCCCATGAGGCGTATTGGCTTCCCCATTGGCTCTGGCCACCTCCCTCCAACCTCATCTTGCCCCACTGTGCGCACCCTCCATCAGCCTTGTACCAGGATCAGGCTGAGCCCCTTCTGGCCTCAGAGCCTCTGCACAGGTTATTCCTCTACCAGAAACATTCCTTCCTTCTGCCTTGGCCCGCCCCAGGCCTCTTGTGGGGCTCTGCTTAAATTTCTGACCCTCAAAAAGTTCTCCTTCAGCCTACACCCAGGTCTCCCCATCCTGTGCTTTTCCTTCACGCCTCTCATCCATTTATAATTCCATCATTATTCAGTGTTCATTAGTTCCTACCTGTCCTCCTCACCAGCCTGAAAGTGTCACAGGATCGGAGACTGTCTGCTTTACTCACCACTTGTTTTCATTAGTGCCTGTCCTACAGCCTGGCAACTCAATAGATGCTCCAGAAATGCTTGTCCACTCAGGATCGAAATGGAACGCTCCATTATAATAAGAACTATGGTTGAGAGCTGGTGTGTTCAAGTCTGACAGTCCTGGGTTAGAATTCCCGCTGTGCCACTTACAAACTGTATGACTTGTATTTAAAATTGGACAAGTCACTTAATCTCTCTAAGCTTCTGTTTTCTATCTCGGAGGATTATTATGAGGATTAAATAAGAATGTATATAAAATATTTAATGAGGTAGCTGGTATATGATAATCATAACAATGGTTATTTTTTTCCTTTTTAAAAATTTATTTTTAAGTTATAGTTGACATACAATATTATATTAGTTTTAGGTGTACACCATGATGATTAGACATTTATATACTTTATGAAGTGATCCCCACAGTAAGTCTAGTAACCATCTATCACCATACATAGTTGTTATATCATGGACTATATTCCCTAGGTTATACTTTATACCCCCGTGACTAATTTTATAATTGGCGGTTTGTACTTCTCAATCCCCCTTCACCTTTCTCACCCAGCCCCCCGAGTCTCTTACCCTCTGGCAACCATCAGTTTGTTCTCTATGTTTATGAGTTCATTTTTGTTTTGTTTTGTTTGCTCACTTACTTTGTTCTTTAGGTTTCACATGTAAGTGAAACCATATGATATTTGTCTTTCTCTGTCTGACTTATTTCACATAATACCCTTTAGGTCCATCCATTTTGTCACATATGGTAAGAATTCATTCTTTTTTGTGGCTGAATAATCTACCATTGTGTATATATAATGTCTTCTTTATCCATTCAGGTATTGACCGACACCTAGGTTGCTTCCCTATCTTTACTATTGTAAATAATGCTGCAATGAACATAGGGGTACATATATCTTTTTTAATTAATGTTTCCTATTTTTTTGGATACGTACCCAGAAGTGAGATTGCTGGTCACGTGATAGTTCCATTTTTAATTTTTGGGGGAATCTCTGCATGGTTTTCATAGTGGCTGCACCAGTTTACAACCCCACCGGCAGTGTGTCTGAGGGCTCCTTTTTCTCCACATTCTCACCAACACTTGTTATTTCTTGTCTTTTTAATAATAGCCATTCTGACAGGTATTATTGTGCTTTTGATTTGCACTTTGCTGATGGTAACAACAGTGGCCATTATTTAAATATTTATATCAGAGCTAAACCACAGGTCCCAACGTGCTCGCATTGTTTCGTCCTGTCACATTGTGTGATGAAGCAGGGAGTAGAGACACTTTCTGTACATATACACTTGGACTCAGGGTCTTTGGAAGCAAGCTGCGATGGCCATCAATTACAGATCTGGAGTTGGACCTTTGTGTCCCCCTCTGCTACTTACTGGCTGTGTCACCATAGGCAAGTGGACCTCTCTGAACTCACTTTTGTCCTCTAAAGTGTGGCCAATAAATATTTCATAGGATAGTTATAGACATCATCTGAGATAATGCACATAAAAACTTCATGCTGAAAAGTTGCTAAATTAAATTAGAGTCTTAGTACAAACTCAGGATGGCTAAAAAATGGCCCCGTGTCTCCTAGGGTGTTTCAAAACTGGCTTCCTCTCAATGTCCTTCCCTTAACCATGAAAAGTCAGACCTGAGTTTGTTTGTTTGTTTGTTTGTTATGCATGTGGATAGTTCCCTGGCTGGGAATCGAACCCAGGCCGCAGCGCTGACAGCGCCAGCGCCGAAGCCTTAAGCCACTACACCACCAGGGAGCTCCCAGACCTGGCTTTGAAAGGTGGTTTTGTCACCTATTTGCTGCCACAGCTTTCCTTAGCATCAGTTTCTTTCTCTGTAGGGTGCAGCTAATACCCATGTGATGAGGTTATGGTAAGGAGTAAATAAAACAGTTCATTGAAAGTAAGGGTTGGCAAGCTGTGGATGGTGGGCCAAATCCAGCCCACTCCTGACTTTGTAAAGTTTTATTCCATTACAGTCACGCTCATTCACTTGTGTATTGTCTGTGGTGCTACAATGTCAGCGGAGAAGTTGTGACAGAAATTGTATGCCCTACATAGCCTAAACTGTTTACTCTCTGGCCATTTATGGAAAAAGTTTGCCAACACCTGACGTAAAAGCATCTCATTGCATGCCTGCTTGTGGTAGGCGCTCAATGACTTTGGTTGCTCTCATCATCATCATCATTGTCTGTATCATTAATGCAGCAATCAGGTGGAGCAGTGCTCTGTAAAGGTGAGGAGGAGGAGGCCCCATGGGGACAGGGGCTTGCTGGACTCATACAGCAGGCCTGTGCCAAAGACTCATGATTTTGTGAACCTTCTAGTACAGGCCTGGGCGAGGGCTACTTCTAATTTTCTCCAAGTGTCGCAGTCCACTGGTTATTTATTTTCACTTGCTTAAGTGCATACAGTTGTCTTGATTGTGAAAAACTGATTCTCACCTCTAGCAGCTGTTCCTGTGCGTGCAAAACATGTGTTTCTTTTACATTTAGGTGCCTAGCCACTGGACCCTGGCATAATGTGGCATTCACTATGACACTTTTTTCTTAATTCAGGTGGTCACCCCAAAATTGCTTGGTGGTCCACCAGTAGACGTGATTGATGTCTTGCCCAGACCTGTTCTAGTACATCAAGTAATATTCTCTAAACATTTAAATCTGCCAGGAAAATGTGTCAGAAATCTGTTGTCAGGGCCACCATGAGTCCATAGAATGCCTTTGTATAAATTAGAAATGTACCCCTTCCTTAAGACACTTAATTATTATAATAAATATACTAATTTTGTTAGAGTGAAATGCTTAACTGCCAGGAAACTGTAATAAATATACAAATTTACCATGTATTCTTGGTGAATGGGATCCCCCCACCCAGAATTGTGCAGTGTGCCACCTGCACAGGTGTCATGGCAGCCCTGTCTGTCAGAGAATGGTGAACCAACATGAGTCCTGATTTTTGTCTATCTGCTGTCTAAAAGTGAGGCCCACTTCTTATAGACCTCTGAACGTACAACTATGACTTTGTCCCGCATCTATGATTCCTTGGCCTCTGTGGGCCCAGCAGGCCCAGGTGCCTCCTCACCACCATCTTTGGGACCCCACAGGCAGAGATGGAGTTGGTCCAGCGTATTGGTGTCCCCGCCAGTAAGATCATCTATGCCAACCCCTGCAAGCAAATTGCACAGGTCAAGTATGCTGCCAAGCATGGGGTTCAGCTGCTGAGCTTTGACAATGAGATGGAGCTGGCCAAGGTGGTGAAGTGCCACCCCTGTGCCAAGTAAGCTGAGAGCCACTTGTGTGGGGAGGCGGAGGGGATGGGAGGAGTGGAATTGGCATGCCCTGCCCTGGACCTAGCCACGTCCCAGGAGGTTGGGGCAGGCACCCCTGGAGTGGGCCCAGGATGTCAGGGCATGACTAGGACAAAGGCAGAAATAACCAATTACACCCCAGTCAGAGCAAAGCCTGTGATGTTATGGAGGCCAAAGTCATGGCTGAGAACAAGAGGGGGAGGTCAGGAAAGCTTCACGAAGGCGGTGGCATTTGAGGTGGGCCTGGAGTAGTGAATAGAATTGGGGGAGGACACAAACAGTGTGTCAGAGTAAACTGCATAAACAAATACCTGGAGGTTGGGAATAGCACAGGGTGCTTGAGGAAATAAGCAGACATTTGGTGTGGCTGGGACATCCCATGTGCGAGGGGTAAGGGAGTGACACCAGTCCCAGGAGCAATGACTGATGCAAATGGGCTTTGGAAGGGAGTCAGGGCTGGAAGTTTTGCTCAGGCTGAGGCTCTCATATGGTCGCTTGACATCCTGAAGATTCCAGGGAGGGGGCCTCAAGGTGAAGGGGAGACCAAGTGGTGGGCCACTCGTTTACCCAAAGCAGCATTCATATTGTCTGTTTTGCATGATATTGGGGTTCTCAATAAGACTGTTTAAAAAATGGCTCTCCTTATACAAGAAAAGTTGGGAAAGCCTGGCTAATGTACAGGAAGTGGAGCTATCCAGGGGAGAACGGGTGAGGGCGGGACCAGGGCAGGGGTCCAGGGACATTTGGGGAATGGTTTGGACAGGACTTGGGGGTTGACTGGCTGGCTGTGCTGAGAGAGGAAGGGGTCAGGGCCTGTGGGGTTGGGTGACTCTGAGCCATGCAGGTTCACGCCCTTGACTCAGAGAAATGGTTGGGATGGGTGAGGAGGGGTCCACCCAGCAGAGGTGCTTTGTGTGTCTCCTCAGGATGGTTCTGTGCATTGCCACCAATGACTCCTACTCCCTGAGCCGCCTCAGCCTCAAGTTTGGAGCGTCACTGAAATCCTGCAGACACCTGCTTCAGAATGCCAAGGAGAGCCACATAGACGTAGTAGGTGTGAGGTGAGTGCCTGGGAGCCCCACCCATGCCCACCCATGCCAGACACAATGCCTCTTTGCCAGGAATTAATTGATTCTGTATGAGACCTCCCCCACAGCCTCCAAGGAAGGCCTGTTTCTGGGCCTGGAATTTGAGAGTATCCTCTGTTTGGAAAGAAGGTTTGGAGTGTCCTGCTGTCCCAACCTCACAGTCCCCTGGGCTTATCTCAGGAGTTTCCGGAAGGGGCCTAGCTTTGCAGGACTTTTAGCAATCTATAGGCCAGAACTTTGCTCTACTTCTCTCCTTGCAGGGATGTGGAAGAATAGCAATGACCTAACAACATAGCTTTCATTTATTCTGTACTTGCCAGGCCCTGTGCTGAACATGTCATGTCCATTATCTCGCAACCTTGTGGGGTCTTATCCCCACTTTAAAGATGGGGAAACTAAGCCTAGGTGGGTCACACTGCTGACTGAGGGGTACATCCAGATCTGGCTGACTCTGGGGTCCTGGCTTTTATCCCAGAAGGCCCAGCCCTAGGGGCAGAATGGAGGGATGGTAGGGGCACCAAGTGCCAGAGGACCTTGGCTCTAGTCTCCTGTCCACTCCTCACTTGCCACATGGCCCCTAGAAACCCATTTATTTAGCCTCTTAGGCCCTCAGTTATTAATTACATCTGTCAAACGGGCACCCTGTCCGATTTGCCTGTCCCTGGAGGCGATGGCACCTGGGGCCCTGCATGTAATTGTAAGGCTTTTCCTCCTTTCCCAGTTTTCACATTGGCAGTGGCTGTCCTGACCTTCAAGCCTATGCTCAGTCCATCGCAGACGCCCGGCTTGTGTTTGAAATGGGCGCCGAGCTGGGACATAGGATGCACATCCTGGACCTTGGTGGTGGCTTCCCTGGAGTGGAGGGGGCCAAAGTGAGATTTGAAGAGGTAACCCTGGGGGTGGACATGTCCCACTGGGCTCTGTGGGGGTGGCAGTGGGGCTGGGAGGGTAATGATGATAGGGAGCCCACTAAGAGCGGGTCCTGTGTGCTGTGTGCCATGCTTGGTGCTTTACCTGAATCTCAGTATTAACCTGTGTAACAGTCGAGCAAATGGGGCTCATAGAAGTTATGTCACTTACTAAGTCCATGACAGAGCTGGCTGCACACCCAGTTCTGCCTGACTCCAGCCCTCGCATGTATTTGAGGCTCAGCTAGGCCATATTTACATAAGTCTAAAAGCTCTTTGAGGTCTGGACATGGCCTATTTACCCTCAGGTGAGCTGATGAGAAACCAAATGAGAGTGGGGAAAGGAAAAGCCAACCTTCTGTCCACTCCCGGTCCATCTGCCTCCTTCCCACCTGTGAGAGGAAGTCAAGAAAAATGTGTCAGCTCAATCCCCAATGCAACCACGAGGGGTCGCTTCCTCTCAGTGGGAGCCTCCTCCTCCAATACCCACAGCTAGTAACTGACTAAGAAAATAATCCGCGATGGGCATAAAGAATTAGTGTCAAATATGAGCACTGCAGCTTTGGTCACACAGAAGTCCAGTGGACTTCCTCGGTCCATCTAAGACTCGGGGATTGCTTAAATTATGGAAGACCCTTATGATGAAAGCAGGAGAGGTCATTCACACTCTGTTGATTAGAACAGGTTATAAACACACACACATACACACGTATAGCCCTATCATGTTTATAATAAAAAATAGTGTTTTTATAAAAAAAGAATTAAAGGAACTACTCCAAAAAGTTAAAAATGATTAGGTTAATCTGTATGATAGAATTAGGGGCCGTTTTGATCTTTTTCCTTTTTGTATTAATATTTTCTGATTTTTTTGTAAAAAAAATGTGTTATTTAAGAAATGGGTCATTTCCCACTGCGGAGGCATTGACAAGGGGGATTTGCGCAAGCACGAGGGCCGTGACCCAGCTCTGTCTCCCGCCTACCGTTTTTGGCCTGCTGTCTGCAGTCACCAGCTCGGGCCTTAGCAGCTGCCAAGTCCTTCTTCCTGAAATTAAAGCAGCTTTCAAGAGACAGACCTGGAGCTGTCGCAAGTCTTCAGCATAAATCTCACATTTCAAACATGTAACTGTCCTCTCATCCTCCTGCCACCAGATTGCTTCTGTGATCAACTCGGCCTTGGACCTGTACTTCCCGGAGGGCTGTGGCGTGGACATCCTTGCCCAGCTGGGGCGCTACTATGTGACCTCGGCCTTCACCGTGGCTGTCAGCATCATTGCCAAGAAGGAGGTTCTTCTGGACCAGCCTGGCAGGGAGGGTAGGTGCCAGGTGGGCAGTGGAGCTGCGTTCTTCCCTGAGGCTAGGGACTGGCTGGCTGAGCAGGGTCTCGTTTTATGGAGTGGAGGAATCTAGAGAATGGGTCTTTGCTTTAGGGAAACTTACAATCAAGTCCCCTCACCCCCAAGACACTCATTTAGCATCTTTTTTTTCCTATGCATATTCGTATTTTATGAAGATTAAGATCCAAACAACCTTAGGGAGAATAGATACTTTATTAACCCTATTGTACAGATGAGGAAATTGAGAGCCAAAGAGAATACAAGTGAATTGCTTAATAGCTAGTAAGAGGTAAAGCCTGCTTTTGACCCCATGTTTGTCTCCTAAGTACAGGCTCTTACTCACCCTACTGTGTCTTATAATGAAAATAATTAATGACAGCTTATTTTTGTCTAAGCCCACTTTACAGATGACAGAACGTAGGCATGGGAGGTTGAGTCACTAGCCCCAAATCACACAGCTGGTAAGGGCAGTGCTGGGATTCAAGCTCAGGCTGGGCTGACTCAAGGCGTCTCTGCTCACACTGTCAGCCCACATCAGCGCTCTTCTGTGCCCCTTCAGACAGATCAGTCCTCCCGGCAGCCCCATGAGTGAGAGGTTCAGGGAGTTTGGTTTTGGGGCTTTGCCCTTTGCTCCAAGAACCTCAGGCAGGAGAGCCTGAGGTCTGTGTGCTCTTCCTCAGAAACCATATAGAGGGGTGGTAGGCTTCAGTTAGAATGTTCTTTGTGTGTGTGTGTCTGTGTGTGTATGGCATTCTCTGGCCTCCTTTATAGGTCTGGGGGATTGTTCTTTCTAGTCCACCAGGAGACCTGGCTTCTCATTCCAGTTCATGCACTGCCCCAACCATGTGCCTCTGATCAAGTAGCTTAATCTCTTGGGGTCTTGAGTTTGGGTGGGTTGCTCTTCTGCCTTTGCTGGGGCATTGAGGTGCTCAGATGCAGGCAAGGTGTTTGCCCTGGGCAGGGTTGTTCAGCTACAAGGGTGAGTGAGTGTTTCCAATGTGGCAGTGAACTTCATGTCACAGATGGAGGCAGGAGCCAGTCCATAGTTGAGGAAGGGGCAGCCCTTTTGCTTTAATAACCCATCATCCTCACAGAGTCCCCCATCATGCCAGCTCCCCACTCCCACCCCGCTTACCTTGCTGATTGTCCTGCTCCTCCTCCCACCCCCATCCCCTACAGAGGAGGCTGGTTCTGCCCCCAAGACCATCATGTACCACCTGGATGAGGGCGTGTATGGAATCTTCAGCTCAGTCCTGTTTGACAACACCTGCCCTACCCCCATCCTGCAGAAGGTGAGCCTCTCCCACATGGGCCTGTTTTCACTTGTGTGGGTGTGTTTATTTATTTACTTATCTTTAAATGATTTTTTTGTTCCTTTTTTTGGTATCTTTTGTGTTCTTTTTCTTTAGTGTGATATGTTTAAATAACATTTTTTTCATATTATCTAATTTTAAAAAAGTAAAACATATTTATTGTAGAAAATAGACGAGGAATGTTATTACCCATAATCCCACCACATAGAGATGGACTCTTTGAACATTAGATTTATTTTCAGTCTTTTAAAAATATGTACTGTACTTTCTTCCCATAAGGTGGGGTCATATGGTTTTGTTACCTGGTTTGTTTTTTCTTTTTTCATTTAATATGGGGTGTAGCTCTTTCCATACCATTAACTAATCTTTGACAACATGCTTTTTGATGACTGCAGAGTATTTTTACCAATCTGACTCTAGTGGTCGGCCATTTGGTTTCCTGTTTTTGAGCACTGTGTGTGTATCTTGACATCCATCTCCGATCACTGCTCTGGGGCAGATTCCTAGAAGTAAAAAGAAACGTTCCTCTTTAATTTTTCTTTTCATATTAACGAGGGAACAGGAAGAGGCAAAACAATCCTCCTAGCCTTCGGAATCCAGCCCTGGGCCTCCCGTAGCTTCAGTGGGCGTGTTTAAGGGGCAAGAAGATCAGACACATCCTTGTGTTTTCACATCTCCAGGCCTTTGTTTGTGCCATCCCTCCGCTGGAAGGAAACTTAAGTGACTAACCAGCACCTAGACCACCATGAACTTTCAATGTGTGTTTTTTTTTCTTTTCATTTCCTTTCTGTCTAGTTTTTCAAAGCCCAGTCAGATGTTTGCTCCTCTTTGTAGCTCTTCCTGCCTCTTATCTGCTGCACAGGGAGCCCCTCCCTCCCTCCTCCAGGCATCCCCGCCTGGATGGGTCTACATTCTGTAGTTGCCTTGTTAAATGAGGTTACGCCTGCCTGTCTGAGTAAGCCTCCTTGTTGTGCTTAGGAATTCAGTTTTCTACTGTGATGCACTAGCATTGCTTGCATTCTTGTGGGATCCCACATCCTCCTGCACCCAGGAAGGACCAGCCAGCCTAGGCCAGTCAAGCCCCAGGTTATACAGCAGGCAGCAGCTGCTTCCCAGTTATTCTCCCCTCCAGTCCTTCTCCCACCTCCAGCCCCCATTTTCCTGGTACCTGCCATCCCTGACTCACTACCTGTTCTCTTCATCAATGGATGAGCAGGTCTGCAGTCCCAGTCCACTACCCACCAACCCCCACCCCTCCGTTTTGATTAATCTCCAGTTGGCGTTTCTGGCTTGGGCACCAGGATGTTACTGACCCTCTTTGTGGTCGGTGCTGCTTCTCCTCTGGAGGATACTGAGGATTCTTTCAGGCTGTCAGGCACTTACTGAGCCCTATAATGTGACCACATCCCGGGTGGGGCCCACAGTCTGGCTGTGGAGACAGACATTGTGTAAATGATAGCCCACACGGTAAGTTAGCTATAATTGTGCTGGGAATGTGTTAGAGGGGCCCAGCTTGGCCAGGGGTTTCTGCACCCTCTTTCCTAAGGAGGGTCCCCTCACTACTCGATATGGCAGCTTTGCACCTCTGCTCTTCACTCCCAGGAACTTTGTTTTTGGACCTCAGATGTAGAAAGTTGTGTTAAACAGAATCCTTGGTTCAAGGTGTACTTCTCATCATTGGAGCATGATTGCCCCCCCCCCCCATCTTTTTTAATTCAACTAATATTTGTATACCTCAATATTACAAAGCATAGTGCTGAGGCCTGCTGTGTAGAAACGTGTGTGTGTGTGTGTGTGTGTGTGTGTGTGTGTTTAGTATACAAACTACTACACTGTCATGAGAAAAGTACAAAAAACTACAGAAAAAAATGTTATTGGATTTTCTTCAAAAATAGTATGTATCACTAAACGATGAGGACTTAAAAAAAATCACAAACCATCATCAAACTAAAAAAATGAACAATTCCATAGTATCCCCCACCATCTAGGCAGTGTTTAGATATCCCCAGCTGCCTCATCAATGGTTTTTATAGTTGATTTGCTGAAATTAGGAGCCAGAGAAATTTCACATGTTGCATTTGGTTGATTTGTTTCTCTCTTAACCAATTGGTTTTCCTGACCTCTTTTTATTTTTTTAATTTATTTTTTATTTGTTGATAAAACAGATTTGTTGTTCCTATAGTTTCCTGCTTCTGGATTTTTCTGGTTGGTGAATTCCTTGGGTTTCCCTTCAGTGCTATTGACTATGTTTCTTAGAGTCCTGCATTTCTTGGAAGCTAGGTACTTAGGTTTAATGACTTCAGTGAATTCCCAATTAATTTTTAGATAAAAATGCTTCATAGGAGGTCTTGGCTTTGCTTTCTTTTTAGTGTAATAGGCATTGTTATCATTTACCATCTCACCTGTCTTTTCCCATGCAAAGTAACCACTATTTTGACTCATGTTTTATTTTTTCATACAGTTTTTTCTATTTATGTATATATATATATAGTTTCATATTAAGTGTGGTAAGAACATTTAATATGAAATCTACCCTCATAACAGATTTTTTAAGTGTATAATACAGTATCATCATCTATAGGCATGTTATTGTACAGCAGATATCCAGAACTTATTCATCTTGCAGAACTGAAAATTTGTATCTATTGATTAGCAACTCCCCATTTACCTCTTCTCTCAGCCCCTGGCAACCACACTTCTATTCTTTGCTCCCATAAATTTGATTATTTTAGATATTTCCTGCAGTATTTGTCCTTCTGTGACTGGCTTATTTCAGTTAGCATAATATACTCAACATTTCATCCATGTTGTTGCATACTCCCTCTTTTGTAAGACTGAATAATATTCCATTGGATGTATACGACTTGGCAATTGTGAATAATGCTGTAGTGAACATGGGAGAGCTAATACCTTTCAGAGATCCTGATTTCAATTCCTTTGGACACATACCCAGAAGTAGCATTGCTGGGTCATATAGTAGTTCTCTTTTTAATTTTTTGAGGAAACTCCATATTGTTTTCCATAGTGACTGCACCATTTTGCATTCTCACCTGGGTCCAGTTCTCCACAACACATACTGTCTTTTGTTTTTTTGATAGTAGCCATTCTAACAGGTGTGGAGTAATATTGCATCATGGTTTTGATTTGCATTTCTCCTATAATTAGTGACATTGAGCATCTTTTCATATACCTGTTGACCATTTGTATGTCTTCTTTCATATTGTTTTTTATCACATCCAAATGTATTCCTAAAATGTATTTATAATTTATTTTACTTGTTTTTTACTTTACAAAAAGGGTGTTATGTAAATAACCTTTTTAGACTTTTCCAAAAACTTAATATCACAGTCTAAGGTTCATCAGTACTGCTGTATATCTATAAATTTCATTCATTTGACTATCAGAACATTCTGTTAGTGATTATTCTGCCACTTACTTGTCCACTCTCCTTCCAAGGCATCTGGACAGTTTGTAGGTATTTGCTACTGTGAATACTGCCGCTACGAACATTCTTGCTCATAAGCAGTGGAGTCACTGAGTGTAGGGCATGCAAACGTTCAGCTTCACGAGACAGTGCCAGCCTGTTTTCTGAAGTGGTTGTACTAACTGACAATCCCACCAGTAGTGTATAAGAAATCTACATTTTTCCAATACTATCACTACTGTCACTAAAAATAACATCCAATTTGTGGGGTTAAAAATGGGCTTCAGTTATGATTAGCTTCGGCTATGAGTAGCAGATCCGAAGTTACAAGACTTGAACAGGATACAGAGGCCTATTTCATTTCAGATAAATGTCTGGACACAGGCAGTTCAGAGCTATATGACTACATGCAACTATATGCCGTCATATAGCTCCTAGTCGTACCTATTTCTAGGTGTTGCCTTCATTTTGGTTGGTATAAATTGAAGCTCCAGACATTTAGGAATGAAGAGGTGGAACCCATGTTTCAGTAGTCTTTTAAGGAAATTTCCTGAATGTCGCCACATAAAACTTAGGCTTTTGTCCCATGGCTATAACTACCTGCAAGGGAAGAGGGAAGTTGGACTTTACTCTAGGTTATCATGTGCCAAGCAAAAATTGAGGGTTGGAATTGCTAGGATAGGCAGCTAGCAGCCTCTGCTACAAATAAGATAGAATACAACACTGGATAGCAACTTGGTGTACTAAAGTTTGGAATTTTTCTAGAAGAAGGTAAAGATATTGATGAATTTTAGACTTGAAGTCAGGCATGCATGTTAAAATGTGAATGTCTAAAGTAACCACTAAAATAATAGAAGTGGATAATACAATTTCTAACTTTGAGGGTAATTAAAGTAGTTTAGTTTGGACACCAGCATAAAAAATATATCCATCACCAAAACATAGTTGAGAGCACAGAAAATACCCACACATATCTGGAAACTTGAGTTTTGACAGGGCTTGCAAAGCAGATCATAATCCCTTATATTTGATAAGGGATTAGTAACAGAATATATGAAGGATTCTTAAGAAATAAAAATGAATAAAAATCTTAAGAAAAAAAGCAATGTGACTTATTTCATTTAGCCCAATAAATTTACTATTTTTTTGTAATAGGGGCTCACATTTTTATTTATTTATTTATTTATTTATTTATTTATTTATTTATTTATTTATGTGGGCAGTTCCCTGGCTGGGAATCGAACCCAGGCCACAGCATTGACAGTGCCGAAGCCTGGCCACCGCACCACCAGGGAACTCCCTAGCCCAATAAATTTAACAATAAAAAAGAAAAAAGCAACGTGAAATAGGAAGCAAAATAAATATAGGCAGTTCACAGAAGAGGAAAACCAAATACAAAATGAAAAGGTGCTTACCCTCATTGGTAATCAAGGAAATGCAAATTGAAATGGAAACAAGATACCATTTTGTACTGACTAAATTAGAAAAAAGTTTAAAGCACGATTTGGGTCTCTTAGATACTGCTTGGTGGGAGTTTGTATATCTACTTTGGGAAACAAGTTGGTGTTAATTAAAGTTAAACATACGTATACCCTATCTTCCAGCAAGTTCCTAGGTATATATTGTAAAGAAACTCTTGGCATATGTGTTTGAGGAGATACATAAGAATGTTCACAGGAACAATTTTTGTAATATAAAACATTGGAAACAACCTCATGTTTGTTGGCGGGGTAATACATAAATAAGTTATAGTGTATTCCATACAATGACTTCTGTGCAGCATATTGCAAATCATGGCTCTGTGTATCAGTTGGAGGAATCTTGAGAATGTAAATTTCAACAACAAAAAAGCAAGCTGCAGAGATTACTCTGTAATTCCATTTACATAAATTTCAAAAGTGTTTTAAACTAAACACTGAAGTGTTTAAGGTTGGGTCTACTCATAGAAAATAAAGCAAGAGAATAATGAAAATTAAATTCAAGGTAATGGTTACCTCTGGAGGGGTTAGGGAAGGGGCATGTCATTGGGGTGGACTCCACAGGGGTTTCAGAGATATTGGAAATTTTATATTTCTCTAGCTGGGTAGTGGGCACACAGATATTCATTATGTTATCATTCCCTATGTCTTGCACATGATATAAATATTCTTTTATATAAATTATTTAATTATAATTTAAGCCTGTCATTGCTTATTAATATATTTTTTGATAAATTCCCATTTTTCTTTTATTGCACTTTTTCTAACATTTAGAAAAATACTTTAGGGATTTTAATTAGTAGTAGCTTATTTAATTTATTTATTAAATTGGGAAGAATTCTCTTTTTTGCTTTACTAAGTTTTTCCAGGTAGGGGAGGGTAGAGGTATTGCATTTTATTTCTCCCTTTATGGTTTTATTTTCTTTGAATAAGTATTATTGTGGCCCAAGTACATCCAAGAATTTAATAACTTAATGTTTTCATTACTGTTGTGAATGGAAACATTCCCTGTGTTTTTGAGCTCAGACACTGCCTTACACACTGAAACTCATTGATTTCCTATAATAATCACACCTCTCCCTTTTGGATTTTTCAGGTGGGCAAATACATTATCTGCAATGTATTTTATTTATTCATTTTCTACATAGTATACCTTTTTTATTCTTTTCTTTCTAATAGCTATTGGCCAGCATTTCGCATGACATAAAATAGAAATAATGACAGAAAGCCTCAGACTTGGAGTCAGAAGACATGGGTTCAAGTCCTGGCTCTGCCATATGCTAGCTGATTAACATTAGGCAAGTTACTTAATCTCTCTGAGCCTTGTTTCTCTCATTTTGTCATCTGGAAAAGGAGGTGGCTGAACTTTAATTTTGCTTCTGGTTCTGAAATGAGGCCATTCTGGTGTATCTCCTTTAAGTTAGAGTTGTCTCCTTATTTTAAATACTCTTCATTGTGAAGTTTTGTTTTAACTATAGTTTAAGAATAGATGCTACCGGTTAATGAATGCCTTATTGATATGTTTTAATGAAAATTAAATTTGAATTGTAGATCTTTATTTTCTATATTATGGTGAAATCAGTGTTTGACTTACTCATATTGTCCCTGTTTTCATTTTTGAGATAAATTATCTTATGATTGAAGATCATTCTTTGAATTTGAGTAAGGTTTCATTTTGGATTTTTGCCTATAAATTCAAAGTGAGATTTTGCTCACAGGTTTTTGTTTTCTTTTTTTTCCTTTTTGTGTGCTGTCCATGTTCACCCTTTTAAAAAAATTTTTTTGTACACTATGCAGTATAGGAATTATTGATTTATTCTTTAAAAGTTAGGGAATTACTCATACATCAGGGCCATGGGTCATTTTAAATATTTGATCTGTTTCTTCTGTGGACCTGCTCACATATTGGGATTTTTTTAAAGAGGAAGCCAGTTGGGTGCAGCTGGGAGACTCTTTTTCTGGGACCACTGAGTTCTGTTGCAACTTGCCTCAGAACCTGGAGTGTGGGTCGCTTCCTCTCTCTGAGTTTTCTCACCTGTGAAATGGGAATTGCAACAGCCTTCCAGATGAAGTGTGAAGTAGTGGTGGGCATGCTTTGTAAACCAGAACCCCCTGCCTTCTCTCAAAGAGGGGGCCCAGGTGCAAATAGGGTATCTTGTATTTTTACAGGTGTTTATCTATTTCCATTCAGTTTTCATACTTATTAAAACAGAATTGAGACTTATAAGCCTGTTGCCACATGCCTTTGGAATATATATTTTGCAGATTCCTTTTTGTTTCCTTAAAAAAAATCAATGGCTTTAAATAGCAAAAGCTTTGCATTATTTCCTGTGAAGTTTTAAAATCTTTTTTCCACTTTTTTATTTATGCCACTAAGAAGTGAGAGAATTCTAACTTACAACTCAAAGGTGCTTTTTATGTTATTGTTGTTTTACTTTATTGTAGAAGAACCTTTCAAACTTCTTTTTTCAATGATCCTTGTTGATACATTTATATAGCGTCCCCTGCCCCCACCATCTTTAAAAGTTAGCTAAATGTTTTTTTAACAACTGGAGTGAAGGGAAATAATTCAGAACAACTGAGATTAATTTAACTCATTAACAGAATGCTTGTAAACAAGAATGTTATTAAATGAACAAGGATATATTTGTCTCACCTTCCTAGAATGTAAGCTTCCTGAGCACAGGAACTTTTTGTTTTCATTGCTGCATCCCAAGCTCCTAGATTGGAGCCTGGCACATAGTAGGTGTTATTGAACAATTGAATATAGAATAATTCTCATTCTTGATTTTGATAACGTCCATGTTTTTATTAATGAGACTAATGGCTTATTAATGAACCTTTTGTCAAATATATGACTATTATTTCTGCAATTATGTAACTATTATTAAAGGAAAATCTATGGCTTTATTTTCTCAATTTTACTCATTCCTGCTGCTGGCTAAGGTACTGAAATGCCTTTCCTTTCTCCTATTTTGGCCTTCTCCACTGCATCCTTCTAGGCTCTTTGGATGACTTCTATTCATATCTTCTCCCCCTCCATCCCTCTCACCTTCCCTCCCTCCCTCTCTCTTTCTCTCTCTTTCATCACTCATGTATTTCCCATTCATTCATTAAAAAGATATTATCCAAAAAGCCCATACTCTATGCCAGAATGCTAGGCATGGAGGAGATGGGGGTGCATAAGACTCATGATCTCTGATCTCATAGAATTTATAGGCTGAGAGGGAAGACAGGCCTGAGCAGATAGATTTCACAAATACCTAATTATAAATTATGGTAAATGCTAAGAGGTAAAGCTTGGGGGGCGGTGCATGGAGTTCTATGAGGCTGTTTTAGCTGAGATCTGAAGGAAAATTAGGAATTGGCAGATTTGGAGCCCCCGAGAATACCATGGGGAAGGCTGAGGGAGGGGGGCAGGGAAGAGGGTTCACTTGGGGAACTCAGAGCATCCGGAGTAACTGGCACACAGTGAGTGCAGCAAGTGGGGTGAGGGGCCTTTACGGGCGCAATCAGGACTCACTCAGGTCCACATCTTTCAGTTATGACTCCTCCTCCAAGACCTTCCTCCCAGGATCCCCCTATACTGTGACAAATTGCATGGTCTCTTGGTTGTCCACAAATGGTCCGTGTTACAGATTTCTTTCTTGGATTTGGAAGTCATTTAAGAAAAAATTTTAATGTCATTGGTAGGTATATCTTTGGGGAGGCCTCTTAACCTCTCTGAACCTCAGTTTCCCTGAAATGAGATTAATTATGTCTATACTGTGGGGTCCTCTGTGCCCTCTGCCAGGCTACTCTGTGACTGTTGGAGGCCTGCCTTCCTGACCAGCCTGAGAGCCAGAGGGAGGGTGTGTGTAGCTCACCTCTGTACTTCCTGCTCCTGTGACTGGAAGTGGTATGCAGTGAAGGGATTTGGGAGGCCTTTGTGGAAGTGCGTCCCAGGGCCCCGCCCAGGGGACAAGCTAGATTTGGTGAAGGAAGAGATGTGGACATACCCAGTGTCTGCACCAGGGCAGATTTGAAGACTGAGCCAGAGAGGTGGCAGCAATAATGATAATAATGACAGTACTATCTTACTGGGCCCTTCCTATGTGCCAGACACTATTCTAAATGCTTTATATATGCTCATTTACCCTTTCAGTACCCTATGAGGTACATACTATTATTATTCCCATTTTACAAAGGAGCAAAGAGAGGCACAGAGGGATTAAGAGTCTTGGGCAAGGTCACGCAGCTAGCAAGTGTCAGAGCCTGGGTTTAAGACCAGGCATTGTGGCTTCAGAGTGTAAGGTAACGAATGCAGACAAGTGGGAGGGCCTGAAATATCAGCCTATGAGGCCCATCCAGTCTTTATCCTGTTGGCTGTGGGAGCCCTGGAAGACTTTTGAGGGAGGAAGTGCTCAGGCTGTGCCCAGTATGCCCAGGAAAGCTAACTGTGGCCATCCCTCTCTCCTGCAGAAACCACCCACAGAGCAGCCCCTGTACAGCAGCAGCCTGTGGGGCCCGGCGGTCGATGGCTGTGACTGTATAGCTGAGGGCCTATGGCTGCCGCAACTACACGTGGGGGACTGGCTGGTCTTTGAGAACATGGGCGCCTACACCGTGGGCATGGGTTCTCTCCTTGGGGGAACCCAGACCCGCCGTGTCACCTGTGCCATGTCCCGCGTGGCCTGGTAAGGGGGCCCTGCTGGGAAATGGAGTGGTGGGGGAGGGGGCAGAGTAGGGACCTGCCGGGCAGAAGCAATGAGGGAAACCTGAGATTTGAGACCCTGCTTCTGTGTAATCCAATTTGACAGGCTGCTGGTTCCAAGTGGGGCCTGTGCTTGGCACCTGGCTGTGGCCATGAATGAGACTGAGCTTCCCTTGAGGAGCTCTGAGCCTGTGAGTGACACAGAGGAGCAGACAGGACTCCTGATAATTCTGCGCTGGGTAGAGGGACGGGCTGGGGAAGCTCAGATTCCTCCCTGAGGAAGGAAAGATGAAGTCAAAGCCTGGTAAACCCGTGGGAATTAGGCCGCAGGAGTCAGGGGGCTGTTCCAGGCAGAGGGAACATGGAGCAAGCACCCTGCCTTCAGGAAACTTTGCCAGGTCGGTCAGAGCTGCACAGAGGGAGCAGGGCCCTGTGAAGAGCCTTGAGATCTGAGTGAAGTGCTCTGAGCAGCAGGCGGGATGCATGGACAGGCTTGAAGAAGGGGAGTGACAATGTCCGACTTGGATTTCAGAAAAGACCACTCCAGCTGCTGTGTGGATTAAGGGAGGACAGGGCAGATGCGGATGGAGCTGACCAGTTGAGAGGCTTCTCTGTGGCCCAGGAAAGGCTGGCGCTTACTGAGCCTGTCTTCCAACCTAGAAGATGAGCGTAGCACTGGCCCTGCTTGCCTCACCAGCGTTGGCATCCAGGGAGGCAAGGAGGTGCACAAGACGGGAGGAAAGCTGTTGTGGAACCCTTCTGTTAAGGCCTTAGGATGATTTCATTCACCCACACAAAACTCGGTGGGATCAGTGTTATCACAAAGAAACAGGTCACTTGCTTGAGATCACACAGCTGGTGAGTGGAGAGCCTCCCTCAGGGAGATGGCTGTGGAGGCAGGAGCAGTTGGGAGGGGCTTTTATGCCGGGCCCTCAGGAGGAAGTGCAGCCTGGGTCCTGAGCGTATTCCAGGTGTTTGAGAGCCTGATCTGGCTCAGTATCTAAGTCGCATTTCATTCATCCAGTCAACACACCTTTGTTGTTTCTACTCCGACTGATGCAGCCATTTTGCCATCAGGGGTGTTTGGACAAGGCCTAAAATACACAGTAAAAAACCCATCACTAAGCAGCCTTCCTGATCCCACCCTGGCTCTATGGCCAGCAGACACAAGCAGATGAGCTCTCAGGGAATGAGCTGCACTCATCACTAGGAACAAAACATTCTGATGTATGAACATGGCCATGTCAAGAAATGCCCATATCACAGGGGCCTCGCCAAAATGTTCTGCTTTAGAGACTGGTTCTGTGCATCCAAAAGCATGGTGAGCGGAGGAATAGACCTGCACACACAGACGCGTGTACAGAGGGTGAAAAGGTCACTGGGGAGGGGTAAGGAGGAGTCAGCCAGGCACAGGAGGGCCAGGCAAGCTGGTAGCAGGGTAGATGGATCCAAGAGGTGGGGGGGGGGGGCTTGAAAGAGCCCAGTTCATTTAAAGAACTGCAAGTAGCTCTGTCTGGCTGCAGTGGCATGTGGGAAGGGCTGGATCAGGAAGAACATAGGAGGTGTAGATTGGACTTGATCTCGAAGACAGGAGGGAGCCATTGAAGTGTTTTAAGAAACTGGACCAAATCATTTTGAAAGACAAGGAGACAAGGCTCAGACAGCGGGTGCTTGGCCTGGAGAAACTCCCATGGAAGGGAACTGCCTGGCTGGGCTCTGTGTAAGGGTACTTACTACGGATTTGTTGTTGAACTGTACACATTAGCAAAGAGGGAGGCCCTTCTGCAGGTGGGGGACTGGAATGAGCTGAAAGTATGAAAGGAGGGAAGGGAGGAGCTAGACGGGAGAGGGTCTTGTGGGAAAGCAGATGCCAGCAGAAGTAAAGGACAAGCTGGCATGTCTCCCTCCCCAAGGCCTCTTGGCATGGAACCCAGTGCTCTCCCCATCCACCCACTCAGCATCCACAGAATAAGTGCCTGCTGTGCTGGCCTCCTGCTGGGGCACCAGGCACTGAGTAACTCAGATACAGTCCTTGCCTTGCTATAGTTGAAAGAATGTCAGGAAAGCAGATATTGAACCCTTATTGTTATCAAAGAGAAGTACATTGTGCTGTGGGACTCAACGAAGTCTTCCCTGAGATTCTGTCACTGAAGCTGAGACCTAAAGGCTGAGGAAGAATTAATAAGGGTTGATGCAGGCAGAGGCACAGGCCTGGGATGGGACGTGTATGAGCCTGAAAGATGGCCGCTCTGGACAGCACCCAGGCAGTGAGGATGGGCATGGTGGGGAAAGCCAGCCAGGGCCAGATCTCAAGGGGCCTGAGAGCAGAGGGACGCTGCTGGAGACTCAGGAATCTGCCATTTGGAAAGATGAACCTGAGCCAGAAATGTCTAGAGGAGGCAGGAGTAGATCAGGGAGACTGCATTCCCGGCTAGAGACGGGTGGTGGCAGTGGGAATGGAGAGATGCAGGGACGTGTGAGGCCATTCAGGAGCTGGGCTCTGCAGGGATCAATGGGTGTGGGACCAGGATTCCCAGCTTGTGGGTGATCAGATAGATGATCGAACCATGTACCCACATGGGCAGGTAGGAGGAGAAACAGCTTGCAGGAGTTTTTGAGTAGGGCAGGAGATGATTCTTTTTAAAAGTCCCAAACCTCCTGTATGAAAGAATGTGGGAGTGAGAGAGTTAGGTTGAATCCTAGTTCTACCACTTTCTGGAGATGTGACCTTGGAGAGGTCACCTGTCTCTGAATCTCAGTTTCCTCATCAGTAAAATGGGGATGATAATGCTGCTCTTACAGGGTTTGGGGAGGATACAATTAGATAATGTAAGTAAAGTGCTTGACATAATATCTGGCACATAGTAAGTGCTCAAAAATGTGGGTTCCTTTCCTTGTTGTGAGGGTGGACTTTGAGAGTAGGGAAGGAGGAGTCAGCAGGCCTTCCCCTGCCCTCGGCTGTGTTCTGGGGCTCAGGTGAGAACCCTACACCCCATAGGGCCAGGTCTTCTGGTGGAGGGCCATCAGAAGTCCCTGGCCTGCGGGCTCCACAGTGGCTGCCTCCAGTGCCCCCTTCTCACCTGCAGGGAAGCACTGCGAGAGAAGCTGCTGCCTGCAGAACAGGCTGAAGATGCTGAAGGCGTGTGCAAGCCTCTGACCTGCGGCTGGGAGATCACTGACACCTTGTGCGTGGGCCCTGTCTTCACCCCAGCGAGCATCATGTGAGCAGGCCCTGTTGCCCCTCCCCCTCCGGAGAACCCCAGCAGGGTTGCAGAGATGCCTCTGGGAGAGGTGGGGAAGGTGGCAAACAGGGTACCCTCTGGCCAAGACTCTGGTGCCTGCTCTGCCCTCCTCCCCCCATGCTCCACTTGTAGTGTTTCTGCCCTATATATAGGACCAGTCTTACACTCGCTGTAGTTCAAGTATGCAACATAAATCCTGTCCCTTCCAGCTGTGTCTGCCTCCTCTGCAGCGCAAAGGGCCTGGTCAGCCAGGTGTGGGGGTGTTCTTGGGGTCTCCCGTGGTCTTCTTCACACCTTTGTAAATATGAAGCAAATAAATATTTACGTTTTTTAATATTCCAGTGGAATCCATCAGTTCAATTCACAAAGCAGCCTGGGCTAAGCTGGGGTGAGACTTTGCCATCCTACATGGAGGACCCCACGGCTTCTGCCTGTCCTGACCTGGCTGCAGTGCCGGCGTCTCCCACTGGCACCAGCTCCTCTCACTCATCTCCGTCCTCTCCACAGGCTCCACGCTTAGCATCACAAGGAAGGGCGTGCTCTCGGAGGTTGAGGTGGGTCAGAGTTGCCTCCCTTCAGCCCTGGAGCTGCAGCTCACACCCAGCCTAAGGCCTGACACAAAATGGGGGCAATTGAGTATTTCACACAGCTTTGGAAATTCATACCAAAGATAAAGAGCAAAGAGGTGGGTTTCTGGGAGGTTCTGAGGAGCCCCTCCACCTTTGCTTTCCCTGCAGGTCTGCAAGGCAATGAGTAAGTCAGTATGTGGTGCTTGGTTTTGCTTATTGAGGCAATCACCGTCAGAAAAGGGTTAGCCATCGAGTATTGAGTGGCACACCCAGTGCAAGGGCCCTGATGTTGATGTCTCCTCAGACTAGAAGTTTTTGTCAGGACAAAAGCTCCTTCATACTGCTAGAGTCCCAGGCCAGGTACCTACTTAGCAAAGGAGTTCAGGTTTTAGAATTGCCCCAGCTGCTACAGGTGACCCAAAAGATTTTTCTTCTGCAATTAAAAAAATTAAGATATAATTAAGATATACTTTAAAACAGGCATGTCCAACCTGTGGCCCAGGATGGCTTTGAATGCAGTCCAACACAAATTTCTAAAACACTATTAGAATTTTTTTTTTTTTTTGGTATGTGGGTAGCTCCCTGACTGGGAATCGAACCCAGGCCGCAGCGCTGACGGCGCCAGTACAGAAGCCTTAAGCCACTACACCATCAGGGAACTACTATTTTTTTTTTTTTTTAATAGCTCATCAGCTATGGTTAGTTTAGTGTGTTTTATGTGTGGCCCAAGACAATTCTTCTTTCAATATGGGCCAAAAGGTTGGACACGGCTGCTTTAAAACTCAATTCTTTCAAAATGCAGAATTCAGTGCTTTTTAGTATTATATATTCATAGTTTGTATAATCATCACCACTGTCTAATTCTAGAACATGTTCATCACTTCAAAAAGAAACCCTGTACCATCAGGTCACTCCCCGTTTCCCTCTCCCCCTGCCAACCATTAATCTACTTTCCATCTCTATGGATTTGCCTATTCTGGACATTTCGACTTTTTATACATTCATTTGAGCTTTTCTCTGCTCAGTAGGTGTGTTTTTTTCTACACCACCAGGGAATTCTCTGGTACCAGGTGAGCGTCCTACAATTAAACTCAATTCTGACACTATCTACCTGGAGATAGCTTCAGTTCCCACAGGGTAAGGGCTTGGTCCTATAAGACTTTCCCTGACCCTCCACTTCAGAGGCCACTGGCCAAGTCCAGGTTGTCACCTGTGCTTCTGACAGACCAGTGACATATTAGAGGCTCTATCTAACAACCCTCTCTTTGGGTTTAATTAATTTGCTAGAGCACCTATCACCACTCAACATGCTCCATAACGTGTTTATCAGTGTATCAACTGTCAGCCCCTCTGGAATGTGAGCTCCTTGGCTGTAGAAACTTTCTTTTTTCCACTGCTATGTCCTCATCACCTAGAGCAAAGTAGGTGCTCAGTGTATGCCAAATAGACAAACGAATAAACATAGCACCTGTCAATCTGTTTAGTCATTTATAAAACATGGCTGCTAAATATACTTCCCTCAGAGGATTATTATGAGGATTAAATAAGAAAATGGTATAAAGTACTCATCCCTGGTCCTAGCACATCATTAGGTGCTCAATAAATGATCTTGAATGGTTATTCGTTGAGCATCTGTTGAACACTTACTGTGGCCCTGCCCTGTGGCAGACATAGTGATAGAAAGATGGGTCCTCGTGAGTCCTCAAGGAACTCAGTGCTGTGCACTCATGAAGGGATAACAGTGCGCCATTGTGGGAGGCATACAGGATGTCTCAATAGTGCTTTCTGCTCTTCCTCTCAGCCGGGTGACTTTGGCCTAGGGTTGCCAGGACAGCTAGTTAAATCTGAATTCAGATAAGTGACGGCTAATTGTTTAGTAAACATGTCTCAGGCAGTATTGGGGATAGTCTCATGCTAAACTACTGTTAACCTGAAATTCAACTTTTAACTGGGCGTTCTGCATTTTATTTGCTAAATCTGGCAACACTACCCTGCAAGCCTCTGTCTCTCTCCGGGTTTTGCTTCCCCCATCTATGGACTGGGGATATTGCTGTGAGACTTGCCTCAAGAACTCCTCAGCCGGAGCAAAACCCCCAACGGGCCGTCCCTCTGCTCCGAGGAGTCGTGTGCAAGCGCCCAGGTCTCGCTGGGTGAATATGAGCGGGATCCCTCCTCTAGAAGCTCAGTTTTCTCATTTGAGCATCCGAGACTGTCTGGTGGACGCACGCTCTTAACCACTGCCTGGCAGAAACTCAATCACGGGACTTCTAGCCACGGGGACGGTCCCCATCACGCCCCTCAGACCCCGTGGGGAGGATTTCCGGTGAAGTGACGTCACTTCCGCATCCTAGCTGCTCCTAGGTTTCCAGCTACGAGCTCTCGCGCCCTCTGCCGGCCCGAGGGAGGGTCTGACTTTACCGAACAGCGGGAAATGACAGCGGACTATTGGTTGAAAGACGGAGACGCAGCTCCCAGTCTCCATCAGGAAAACCGAATCTTCGCCGAGGGCGGGACCCAGGCGGCGTAGGAACGTGGCGACGGGGCGCTCTGCACGGCTAGGAAGGCCGGAAGTAACTCTGGAAGTGGGCTCCTTGCCCACAAGCTACTTCCGCTTCCACTTAGCAGGAGAATTCTAGAGTAAGAGGACCGACGCCTGAGTCCGCCTCACCCGTCCATGTCATACCAGAGAGGACACACGTGATGAGTTTACGCAGGAAATCTCACGGGGGTTTTGAACAAAATCTTGACCTGGAGACCAAGGTGTTTGACGTTTTAAAATTGAGTATTTGCTGTGTGCCATGCCCTGCACTCGCCCTTCACTCGAATTATTTCACTTAATTCAAACAAGTCTGTGAAGTGGATATATGACACAAATTCCGACTGTCCCTGCCCGTGCTGGAATCCTGGTTCTGCTAGTTGTTCCCCATATTTCCTGCCACAAGACTACGTTCCACAGTTTCTGTATCTATAAAATGGAATAGTAGTGGTTACAGTTGTACTCATACTATTGTTCTAAGGATTAAGTAAACATATTTGGAGAGGCTGGAACAACACCTGATAACCACAGTAACCACTTAAATTATTTCCATTTACACATTAGGAAATAGGCTTAAGTATGAAGTAACTTGCCTGGAACAGAGAGTAACTAGTGGAGGCAGTTTGCTGCTTGGGTTGCCAGAGAGAAAGGGGAATATTTAGAATGGGGTGGTGGGGAGGAGATGCACAAAAGTGTGCAGGTGGGAAACTGGTTGGTAGTCACATAGTTGGGATCTGTAGTTGGGGAGAACAACCTTAAATCACAATTCCTTGAGCAATAAGAAACAATGAGTGAATAGAACCATAATCACAGGAGAGAGAAGCAAGACCAGGGAAAATTCCTAAATTCACCTGTGCACATTAGTTAAAAAAGCTGTCCTATAGTTAACTTTTCCTCATTATCATAGTAAAAAACTATGAAACACCCCTGGGTGGAGATTTAAGGTGCTATTGAGACATGTGATGCATGAAGTAGCATGTAGGTGCACCACACAGGTGCAGGGAAGGACCCACCTCAACACACTTGGAGGAGGAAAAGGGGAAAGGAGAAGTGGTGGCCCCTAACCCTAAGAGCCTATAAAACATGTGCATGTAAATCTCGGGGAGCTACATCCATTTTTATCTGGAGTGTGCTCCCTTGGTGCATCAAGCTTCACTTTATTTATTTCTTTATTTTTAATGTTAACCAAATGTTAATAATGGTTATATTTATTTATTTCTACTTATTTATTTATTTTTATGTGGGTAGTTCCCTGGCTGGGAATCGAACCCAGGCCACAGTGTTGACAGTGCTGAAGCCTTAGCCAGGGAACTCCCCAAGCTTTCACTTTAGAAAACATTTCTCTCTCCCAAACTGCTTCACCTATTCTCTTGATTTCTGTCCTGAGAGGGGATTAGTAACAATACTTTTAGTGGGGAGGGGGCAACAATGATGATTCTGCCTTCTAAGCATCTCTTGACTTCAACTGCTTCGTGATATCCCTGCTGCCATTGCTAAAGTCCATCATAATCGTCATCATCTCCCATTTCTCATTTGGATTACTTTGACTCCTAACTGTTACATCCCGGTTTGAATCTCTTCAGCGTATGCCCACGTTTTACAGAATGAAGCCACGACATTTTGGCCAGGGCCTCCACATCCCAGAGGTCTATTATTATTATTATTATTATTATTATTATTATTATTATTATTATTATTTTGATAGTTCCCTGGCTGGGAGTTGAACCCAGGCTGCGGCATTGAGAGCACCGAAGGCTAGCCACTGCACCACCAGGGAACCCCCGCCTCGCACCGAGGGTCTAAACTGGTGCTGTTCATTATATTTGCCAACAGCTCGTATGGCAATGGGGCACTTGAATGAAATGTGGCTAGTCTGACCTGAGATTTGCTTAGTGTAAAATACACCTCAGATTTCAAAGACACAGTTCAAGAAGAATGTAATATATCGCATTAACAATTTAAAAATATTGACTACATATTGAAATAATACTTTGTATATATTGGGTGAAATAAAGTATATTATTAATATTAATTTCACTGATTTCTTTTTACTGTTTAAAATGTGGCCACTAAAAAATATAAAATTATATACATATAATTCACACTAGACACATATAATTCACATTATACTTATATTGGACCATGCTGACTAAACTTGTATACATTGCCAACTGCATCTCTCTACATTCCCTTGATTATAGTAAAAGTTTTTTTCATTAAAAGTAACATAAACTGACTTTGAGGGAAAATGAAAATGAGAAGGTTGGGGGATTGATTCCAACGGCCTTCTTAATCAAAGGAATTGTCTGGGGACCTCGGCAGCAGGTCACTAACATGACTTGGCTCCATTTCTGGGTCTTATGTTCCACATTTCAAGTTCCTGGGGAGAGAGAATCTGATTAGGTCAGTTTAAATCAGGTGTGTGTATTCCTGGATCAACCCACTATGGCTCTGGGGAGAAGGACCTTCCAGTCACTATATTCCTAAAAGGCAGTATAAGCTCTCTAACCTCTAGGAGTCAGCAAACTTTTTCTGTCAAGGGCCAGATAATAGATATTTTATGCTTTGCAAGCCATAGCATTTCTGTCACAGCTATGCCACTCTGCTGTGTAGAATGAAAGCAGCCAGAGACAATAAATAAGTGAATGTATTAACTTATGTAGTGACATGACTGTTTCAATAAAACTTTATAAAACCAGGAAATGGGGCCATAGTTTGCCAACCCCTACACTGTACTTTCTGTCCCTTCTGTCTGGACTCTCTTTCCCATCTTCCTTCCAGCAAGCTCTTAGTCATGCTTGGGGTCTCCATTTAAATCCCACTTCTTGGGAGCTTTCCTTAACCCTCTCCTAGCTGTTTAGTGGCCTCTCCTCTATGCTGCACAGACTCCTGTACTCCATCCAGATGCTTCTCATACTCCATTGTCATTGTTTTGTTCCAGCCAGTATATTACTAGTATGGTCTCATTTGCTGTTATAAACTCAGCACCTGGCATGCTTGGCACGTGGTACACAATTGGGTGTCATTAGATGAGTGGAATAAGCTGTGAACCTGCAGCTGGCAGACAGAGAAGAGAGATATCCTGAGATCTTAGGGCAGTGGTGAAAATTCGGGGCTTTTGTACTAGCTGTGTGAGACTCCCATCCTCACTTTGTTGCCCGTCTGAATCCCAGAGCTCAGGCAGTAGATAACAGAGAAGGGAGGCTCCAGGTTGGGCAGGGGTCCAGGGCCCTGGCGGTTTCCATGCCAGCTAAGCTTTGCCTATCAGGGGTTTAGGGCTATGTTTCCCTACAAGAACCCATAATGAGCTGAAACTTCATAACCTTGGGAAAGTGCAGGCAACATGGGTGTTTTAAGATATGAGAAGTAGAAAATTCTGAGGACTGCAAATCCTGGATAAAGCCATGCCCCAACTGGAGTGAATCCAGCAGCGAGTGCTCTTATACAGTCTCTCAAGGAGGATATCTTGCTTCTTAGTAACGTTCCCTGTGGGGGCCCCACCAGGCCTCAAGGAAGTGGAGGGCAGCCTTGGTCTACAGTCACTCAGGACCCCACTTAGAGGGGCTGCTGAATGAACTTTCTTGACCCACAGGGTTGGTGAGTTGACATTTAACACAAGCTTGTCCAACCAGCGATCTGCGGGCCACGTGCGGCCCAGGACAGCTTTGAATGTGGCCCAACACAAATTTGTAAACTTTCTTAAAACATTATGAGACTTTTTTGTGACTTTTTTTTTTTTTTAAAGCTCATCAGCCATTGTTAATGTTAGTGTATTTTATGTGTGGGCCAAGACAATTTTTCTTCTAATGTGGCCCAGGGAAGCCAAAAGATTGGCCACCCCTGCTCTAACAGAACATGGACAAGGTTATAGGAGACTCTGAGGTCACATAACCACGAGGCTCTATCCAGCTCAGCACATCATACCTTGTTGCCTCAAGAGAGTAAGGAGAGTGTCTCCTTTTGACTTAAGTGTTACATGTCACACCTTTGGGCAATACAGATGCGACAGGGCTTTCCCCAAGAGTTTTGCACAAGGACACTAAGAGTAAAACAACAGTAGAGCTCTCTGTCTTTGTGGTCCTTGAGTGGCTTACCGGGGCCTCTCATGGGGACTGTGGGCTGGAGCAGGTGACCCGAGACCACCGGCGGCATGTCTTCCATAAGATGCAGCTGACGACCAGCAGCGTGGACGAGGAGAGCAAAGCTGGAATGATGATTGCAGTAGCCTGCAAGCCAGCCATGTCTGGTAGAGAAACGGAGGTGTCAGGGCAGGGCTAGCGGACTGCTTCCTTGAGGAAGGCTGTGCCCCTGCCCTCAGCAGCCATGGCTCACACAACATTGGGGTCCCAGTTCTAGAGAGGGCATGGGGACATGGTAGGGCAAGAACATGTTTGGAGGCAAAAACTGAGTGACCTGGGACAAGTGGCCAATAGTTCTCTGCCCACCCACAGTGTTTGGCTTAGAAGGTACTTGATGGATGGGAGAGAAGTGATAGAAAAAGACCAGGTGCTTTACATGCCTTGTCTTACCCACATGGCAGCCTGTGTCTGCTATTACCATTTATCAAATGGAGAAACTGAGGTACAGTGACTGGCTTGTCTTGTCTGAGGTTAAACAATTAGTAAAGGACATAGGCACGATTTGAAGGCAAGTTTGCATGCTGCCAGGCTGCAGGCTATCCATGTGCTTCCCAACAAGCACGTCCTCGAAACTCACCATGGGTCAGGCATGTGGCCCAGCCCAGTAAGACAACCCCTGTCCCATGATAGTCACTCAGTAAGTTCTAGTTGTCATCCAGTTTTATGATTAGTTTGACTCATTTGATTCTCACAGAAACTCTGCAAGGGCAGATATTATTATTCCGAGTTTTCAGATGGGAAACCTGAGCCTGGTGAGGTAAAGTGTCTTGCCTAAGACCACCCGGCTAGTAAGTGATCAAGGCCAAGCTTCAAACCCAGGCTGATTCCCCTTTTCCTATGTCAGCTAAGGTGCTTATGTAGCAGAAAAATCTAATTCTACTGCCTCGGTTTACTCAGCTGAAGGATGGAAATGTGTCCTTGGTGAAGAAATAAATGGAGGGACCTGTATAGGGCTGGCCTATGGAAAGGGGGGGGGTCCAGGGGAAAGAGCTAGGACCAGTGGGGATCCAAGGGGACCCTTGTAAGGAAAAAACTCCTAATCATTATTATCCAGTTGTAGGGTGGCATGTTGCACAGCTAATGGCTCCCTGCCACCAAACGTGTTTACTCGGGGATACTGCGGTGTGGGAGGCTGCAAGTATCGAATTCTAAGGGTTCTGCTGGTGCTAGGAACAAGATGGGGGCTCTGAGTCTTGTCCTGCAGAACTTCCAGCTTGCTGTGCCTGTCCTCTCTGAAATAGCGGTGTAAGGCTAAGTAATACAGCTCTGAAATACCCGCCAGTCCTCCTAGGAGAAGCCCCTGGCTCCTCACTGCTGCCCTCCTTCATTGCCTCTTTCACCGCAGCCCGTGCTTCCGCCTTGTTGGCGCTTCAGCCTTCTCCAGGCTCCCTGCCTCCAGCTTTGCCCTGCGCTATACAAACAGGACCGGTCCCCTTCTCTGCTTAGCACCTTGTCATGGCTCCCCATTGCCCTCCGGTGGCCCACAGCATGGGATGGCCTGGTCCTGCTTTCCTCTCCAGCTGCATCTCTGCCCCACTGCCTCACATTGAACCCTCAAGTCACATGACCTCATTTCCAGTCTCCTATCCCTTGCAAATACTGTTCCCTCTTCCTGAAACACTTTGCCCAGTTCTTACTCACCTTACAGGTCTCAGCTTCAGCAGTACGTCCTCCAGCAGGCCCTTCTCCGAGTTCCTGCGATTTCCCTCTTGTCCCAGCCTAGCCTGCAGCCCCTGTGTTGTGACTGCCTGGTTGCTGTCAACTCCTTGAGAGAGACCTGGGATACATCTGTCCTTGCTTATCTTAGTGCTAGCTGATAGTAGGCACTCAGTAGGGATTTGGTGGGTGAGGGATTGAATGAGAGAGTAAGGGAATGGAGAGCATAGTAGGGCTGTCTTGGAGGAGAGTGAAGAAGGGGGTTCCTTTGCCCTAGTCTCCCCCAACCTACAGGAAACGTCACCTTTTCTTCCCATGGGGCTTGCCCAAAGTCAACACTTCTCTGGCTGAAGTGGATCCAAGCTGGGCTGAACAAACATGGCCTTCCCCACTTGACCACCCCAGCTGTTCAGTCCTGGGCACTTGACTGCAGCCCAAAGGCTGTTTCTGGTTCACCAGCTTCCTTCTTTCACAACTAGCCAGTGGTGCTCTGCCATGAACTTACTTTGTGACCTTGAGGAATTCGCCTCCCTTCTCTGACCTCAGTTCCTTCAACTGTAGCAAGGGAAGAACGACTCCTGCACACATCACAGAGTGGTATGGGGGTGGGGGATAATAAGGAGCACGGGTTTGGGAGTCCCAGTCCCGAGTTTAAGTCTGAACTCTACCACTTAATTGGAAAACCATCTTAACTCTCCAGACTTAGTGTTCTCATCTGAAAAACAGGGTTAGAAGTGGTACCTCCTTTCAGGCTCGTTGTGAGGGTTAAATGAGATGATCGCTAATAATAACAATGATAACTATGTTAATAATGCCTCAAAAAAGGCCTGGTGTGCAATTGAATTCAACAAATCATAGGTGTTCTGGGGTTTCGAGAGAAAAGAGCATTTGAGAAAAGGGGTTCAAACTGGTTATAATACCAGAGCTGAGAAGGTGTCTTAGAAGCCACAAGGTATATTGGTGGGGAGATTGAGACTCTTCCATGAGAGTGAAGAAGGGTCGTGCCCAAGATCACACTTAATCTCACACTATTTGACTAGTAAATTCCTGGGGCAGAGCACTGGCTTGGGCTGGGAAGTCGGGTATTTGCTTTGGGAACCAGAAAACGTTTAAGTAGCTCAGCCGCATCCCCCCGTGGTACGTACCTGTCCCGTTCCGTCCTCAGTCCGATCAGTATGAGGGGAAGGGCACGTGGCACTCTCCCACCCTACCTACTTGAGTCCAGAAGCTCTCCTCTGCCCCAAGGTCATGGCCATCCAACCTTCCAACTCTCTCTCATTCTAAGTCTTGGTTGGCCTCAGGATAAGAGGAGCCCAAGGTCCAGGGAAGTGGCAGAGAAAAGGGTCAGGTGTCTACTTACTGCACCGGTGGGCAGCAGCGGAGAAGTTGAAGGGGGGCTGTGTGCCCATCGGTGGGGTGTTTGGGCCTCAGCTCAAGAGGGTTCGAGGCGGCAGGTGCCCAAGGCCTTCTTGGGCATTCCCTTTCTGAGAGGGAGAGAGCAGACCAAGGTCATATGCCAGAACAATGGGTTACGGCCAACTGCTGTAGCAGGCTCCCTACTCAGAATGGGGGGTCAGGAAAAGCAGGCTTCTGGGGAGGGGGGTAAGTGAAGCATCCCTTATTGTATTAACTCATGGTATAGAAGACTATTTAACGACAGGGGGAAGTGCTCTGTCATTAAGTGGCACCCCCCTCCACACACACAATAAACAGGCTATGGAATGACAGGAGACTGTATCCCAATTTTTATAAATAAACATTCTTACATGGGAAAAAAGATTGTGAACCTTATCACCAAAAGGCTATCAGTGGTTACCGCTGAATGGTGACTGATGGGTGAATTTTAATTTTTGTGTCTTGACTGTATTTTCCAAATTTTCCACAATGAACACGTTGTAAGAAAGCAACATGTTTTAAATGAACAAGCCTTTTGACCAATACTACCATTTGTAGGAATTTCTTCCACAGAACACATAGAAAGATGAAAAATGATCATATTTTTGAAAAAAAAATTCTGTTTATGCATAAGCAAAAATGCCAGGAAGGCCTGCACCATAAACTGTTAACAGCTGTTGACTTCTGGGGCTGGTTGAGGAGACTTTCTGCTTTATTTTTACATTTTTTGAACTTTTTGCAATGAGCATATGTTATTTTATAATTTTTAAAAACGGCAAACAGGCAAACAACTTGCATCGTCTTTGCCGGCTCCCTGGTTCTTCCTGTGCCAAGTCTGGCTGCGGGTGGTCAGGGGCCTCAGGGGGCTCTGCTCCCATCTGAGCATCTTTAGGGAGGAACTATCTCTGGTCTCTAAGATGCTGTCTCTGGAGAGGAGGTGATTTCATGATTCCAGCTTTGACACTACCAGTTCCAGCCAGCAAACATTTTCTGAGGCTCTCTCTGTGCCCAGTGGGCAGAACTGGGGGGGCATGATCCCTGCCTCAAGATGCTCCTGGGAGACCCAATGTGCTGCAGGGGCTCAGAGCACTGAGCTCTGCTGGACCTGAACAGCTGGGACAGCTTCCCCTTGACTGGGACTGTAAGGATGAGTACAGTTTCCATAGGAAGGAAAAAGAGGACAAGGGCATTCTAGGCAGTGATTGAGGATGCAAAGCAGAGGTGTGAAGGACCAAACTATGTTTAATGCTCTCCGTTTAGGATGCTAATATTCTTGAATGCTCTGATTCTAACAGTATATGCAGAGTCACTTCTGCTTCTATAGGAAGCCTCTGGAAAGACTGTGTTGTGTTGCCATTGGTGGAGAGTGAGGGCTGAAGGCTGGGCCAAAAGTAGGACTTGGTACATGGGAGACACCATCATTTCTAGTGGGTCTGTGCTCACACAGTAACAGCTGCTGTAGTGCTGCCTGCATGGAGTCACAAGAAGCCCCCTCTCCCTTCCTATCTCCCCTATAATCTTTCCCCCACCTGCTTGGTGTGGTGCCTGAAATCCCACCACTAGCCACTCTTTTGGAGTGGCTCCTACTATAAAGGTGCATACATAGGGGAGAGGGTGGCATCTCAAACCATAAGCCAGTTACCTTGTGGCATACAAGAGGATAAGCTTCAATGGAGGAATGGAAGGGATGGAGAAGGGGATTTCAGGAGTGTGACAGAGGAAGAGGAAGGGTGAAGGGGGTGGGGACTTTTGGGCAAACTCCATGAAGCTGTCTCAGTCAAGAACCTTAGAACCGGCGGTTGCCCCATAACCCAGGACCACGTATCCCTCTTGCTGAATTAACAAGGAATATATACTCGTAAGGTGGAGATGAAGGGAGCTGTCCAGGGTCACTGGAGAGTCAGGTATGGCCAGGGCCCACCCAGCTTTAGCAAGGTTCACCCAGGTCTCAACCCATAGCTCTTCACCTGTGAGACAAACACACACCTCTAGCCAGTCTCTGCTTTTTCTGGGACCTGCTGGAGTGCTTATTTGCATCTCCCTTCTCCCAGAGGCAGGAACAGAGCTGCTGGGACCCAGGACCTGGTTCCTGGTTTGTCAGTCTGGCAGTTTGGTCAAGGAAAGGCTTCAGCCTGGACTTTGCACTAGGCAGAGAGAGCATGCCCAGGGGCTCAGCCTACAGGGAGTGAGGGGGCAAAAGCCCCTTCTCTGGGAAAAAAAAGATTCTAAAACTCCCAAACCACTCCAGGTCCCAGGGTTATCTAGCCCCATGGAATCGGGGGACCCCTTTGGGCCATCACACCCAAAGCCTTCACTTACATTCAATTCCCTGTGGCTCCAGCAGCTGCCTGGGTGGCTTTGTCCCTGCTGTCACTAGTGCTGGCTTTGAAGTCTGTTGCTAGCAGGGAAGGTACCAGGTGTGGGCAGACACTAGCTGGCTGTGTTCTGGAGGAGGAGCTGTTGGGGTCCAAGCCAATTTTCCCTTCCCTTTGAGGAAGAGGGTGGAGAAAGGCACCCAGCTCTTGGTGCCTGGTGCTGTGATGGCCCTGGCCACTCCCCTTCTCCTTCTGCTCAGGCTCCAGGTTCCCAGAGGATGGGAGGAGGCACCAGAATCCACAGGGGGGAGATTAAAGGTTGTGTCAAGAGAGTGGATGCCTGGGAGTCAGGAGACCTGGGTTGGGCCTGGCTATGCCCCACAGCTGGTGTCTTCCCATTTGGGTCTCAGCTTTCTTATCTGTACAATGACAGGGCTGAGATCAGCAATCTCTCAGCAGCTGTCCTGGCATCCATGATGCTGACCAGCATGCTCAGCTGGCCTGTCTTCCCCTAGAGAGAACTTCTGAACTGTGTCACTTCTGTTCTCTTCTCTTTAAGGAGCTGCAGTCCCTGATTCTGAGGGTACCACTATCCCCTACTCACCTTAGGCATGGGGTCCTACTCCTCTGAGCACCTCTCTCCTAAGCCCCGCCCCTTCCAGTAGGCCCTCTGTGCTCGTTCTCCTTGCCTGGGTGGAGGCTCTCTCAGCTGGCCATTCTCTGTGTGCTGGCTGGGAATCAGGATACCTAGGTTCTGGTCTTGGCTCTACCATGGGTTGTATGACCTTGAGCTAGAAACCAACCCTCTCTGGGCCTCAGCATTGGGCTAGAGAATTCCCCAGGCTCCTCCAGCATTCAGACTTCACCATATCCAGGCCCACACTTTTGGACTTGGGCTTTGTGCCTCTGGCTTCAGCCTCTTGAAAGGCCCTTTCTTGTTGTGACATCAGAGTGGAAAGCCCCTGGGCCTGTGGTCCCAAATGTCAGCTCCTCCCCTACTTCATTTAATTCCTAGGGTGGGTGGGTGTCATTTTGTAATAGTCAAAGATGTAATAGAACTGTCAAAATTTTGAAAGGAGAGAGAAGACTCTTCTATTCTGTATCCAGGGTTAAAAGAAATACAAAAATTCTATCCAGATAAAAGGAAAAACAGGAAAATGAGCACATTTCAAAATGAAAGTATTTCTCCCTCTCCTGTTATATTTTGGAGGCTGTGCCTCCTGATTACATCCACCCTTGTTTCTGCTCTGCTTCCCATCACTCTCTTAGTGAGATTGGGGAGAATCATGGGTGTCCCAGAATAAGGAGAATAACCACGCCCTGGTCGGCATTAATGATTCAGCACCTTGGACAGCACCCACTCCTCGCGCCCCCATTTCTCCTAGCCCCCTGCACTTAAGTCTGTGATATGGCCCTTTGCAACTGACCTTTCGGTGGAGTGTTTGGGGATGGCGAACAAAGCCAGGACCCAGGAGGAGGGGAGGAAGCTGGGAATGCTGCCCAGATGCGAGGAGTCAGCCTCCAAGGGATGGCCTCTCTGGAAGGAGGGAAGGCTGGTCCCCAGAGTCCCTGAGCCAAGTTCTGTGCTGCCAGGAGACCTTATCTCTGTTGTTTTCTATTCCTGCTGCCACCTCAGAGAGAAGACTCCAAAGTTAATGGTCTTGTTAGGTACTGAGCAGGCTGAGCCCGAAGAACAACATTAGACTTACAGAATCCATCAGAGCCAGGATCTTGGCTATCAATTAACAGATCCCTACCTCCTCCCCAATAAAGATGGGAAAACAGGCCCAGGGAGAGACAGGGATCTGCTCAGCTTCACATAGTGCCTTCATGAGTCCACTGTGGACCCCAGGAGACACAGGAGGCTTGGCTCGCTGGTGAGTCTTTTTTTTTTTTTTTTTTTTTTTTTTGGCGGGGTGGGGTGGGGTGGGGGTGGTTCCCTGGCTGGGAATCGAACCCAGGCTGTGGTGTTGAGCGCGCCAAAGCCTAGCCACTATACCACCAGGGAACCCCCTGGCTGGCAAGTCTTGACTTACAATTGCACAATTCCACAATGGTGTGGAGCCTGGGTTAAACTTCCACTTTGAATCCCAGGGGAATCACAGTTCTGGGGGCTGCTGCCTGTCCCTGAAGCAGTCCTCAAAGTTGAGAGGCATGTTCTGGAGACCCAGTGAAGAATTTGGCTTTAGCTGTGGATGAACCTGGGTTTGATTTCCAGATCTGCTGAGTACTGGCTGTGAGTCTCTTGGGAAGTCATGTTTCTCTACCCAAACACTGAGATAATGATACCAATCTTATGGGCTTGTCTCAATGTTAGATAAGGCACAAAAATATACCAGTACTTTTCTTGCTGACCACAAACAGGGATCTGAATGGGATTACTATCATTCCTTCAGTTCTTTCCTGCCCTCGGTAAGGTCTTTGCTAATTACTCCTCCCCCCTCAAGGCTGGGCTGCCTTTGCCTCCCCTCATCACTTATCTGTGTTAAATGTAGGGTTCCTGGTATCAGCCTGACAACCTCAGGTGCTTTTGTTCAGGAATTCTCTGGAGGTGCCCTGTCTTCCCAGAGTCCCTAGTTGGGTGTGCAAATTAGGTCCCTACAGTTATTCCCAGATACTTGAAAACTGGGAGTGAAGACTGGGAAATGGCTGGCATTCCTTAGACCTGGTGCCGAGGTTGAGTGAGGGGAAGGGCAGGAAGGACTATGGAGCGGGTGCTCCTTTCCCAGAGGACAGATCCACTTAGCAAAGATGGAGTGTGTGGCTTTGGGGGAGTCACAGAGTTCTGAGAGCAGAACTCCTCCCCACCTCCAGGTATAGGTGAGGCTCTACCTGGTGCCCCACAGAGCATCCAGGCTAACCGCTCTCTGCAGGTGAGGAGACTGAGGAAAGGACCTTCAGTGTAGGAAGTGAGTCAGCACAGAACTAAGATAAGGCTCAGGACTCCTGTTTCTCAGGCTGCTGCACTGCACAACTGCAGGGGACCCCAGCAACCTTTCGCTTTCAGTGTGCACAGCCTGTGTCCAGGCACAGGGCTCTGCACGACTCCCAGTCAGGCTGCTTCCCCATCAGTCACAGAATGGATCCGCTTCTACGCAGCAGACCTGAGGCCCTTCCTAGATGAGGTGGTCCCACACCCCACATTAGGCACAAGGAGGAAAATGGACTCCTTAGGGTCAGAGCCAGCCCAGAGGTTCAGAAAACTCACAGTTCCAGGCACTGGCTTTGGGAGGTAGCTAGACTGAGAGGCAGGGCCTCCCTAAGGGCATTGCACTTTGCAGCTCACTAATAAATCATGTGAGATTGGGTTATCATCCTCATTTTCCATGTGGGAAAACTGAGGCCCAGAGAGGGTAAGTCATTTCTCTGAAGTCACACAGTGATAGAGCCTGGATTCAAGCCTAGGTCTGTAGGATTTAAGAGACCAGGTTCTTGCCACTGTCTCGTGAGCTCCCCTCTGCTCCCAAGGCTACTACCAACCTCCTCCAGGCAGACTGCCAGTGTTTCCTGGCCAGTAGGTGTGATATGAATGCTGGGACTGTAGGCAAGTCATGTCTTCTTTCTGAACCTCATTTTTCCACTTCTGTATTATGGGCACAACACAAACACTGCCTAGCAGGGGGCTTTGTGGATTAGCCATGCTAAGGTATGTACACCACCTGAGACAGAATAGGTGGGCTTTTATGTTTGTCAAAATGAATGGAACTGACCACTGATATCCTGTAACTTAATTTAATACAAATTCACCATAACTCACAAAATGGGCAACATTTAAAATAAAAATGCTGCTGGGGGTGGCCCAGATTATGGTGAATGAGGGAGTAGGGTGAGACAGAGGAGTCCTCCTGCCCAAGGGAGGCCCCAGTGGATAGCAATTGTGAGGTGGAGACCCCCAAGTTCAGCTAGTTTTGGCTCCTTTGGAACGGGTGTTGTCAGAGACTTCAAGTTCAGAAGCTAGGCCCCAGGACTAGAAAGACCAGCCAAGGCTGAAGAGACACGTCAGCTTGGTTCTGCTGGCCCATCCCTCAGACTCCTGCCTTTGGGCAGGGACAGAGCCACAGAGCAGGACATCTGGAGGCTTTGTAGCTTCAAAGACAAGGCCTGGAGGTAGACTGACTCCACTGGCAAAAACTGTGCATGGGCTTGTTCAACATGCATTCTACTTCCTTCTAGTGGGCCCTTTTGTACGGCTGAGGCTGGAAAGAAGAAAACTACATTTCCCAGACTCCCTTGTAACCAAGGTTCTGAGTCTGATTTAGGTTTCCCCAAACAGAATCCCTCATAGAGACTTGGATTTGGGAACTGAACTGAGTGGGAGAGAGGCAGGCCTCAGGAAATCCATTTGCTGGCACAGGGAGTAGCAGTCAGTGGCTCCCTGCACATGGGAGAAGTGTTTCTAGTCAGGAAAAACATGGCAGCTGGGAGTTGTTCCTGGAAATTCAGCAAAGAGTCTGCTCCTCCAGCCCTTCCAATGATCTTGCAAAACCATTGGGACCCTGTTTATAAATCCTATCTAATTAAATCAGCTAAAGCAGCTCTTGTTTTCTACAATAGGATCTTAACAGAGATAGATGTCAAGCCTGATGAGAGGTCCCGGCCAAGAGCCCATCCCAGTACTCAGGTCCTGACTAAAACAACTGCTCCCCGCAGCCTCCCCACACCCCACGCCTGACTGGACCCTTATCCAAATTACTGGGGACCTTCATCATCCAGTGATGCTTATCTTATAGCTGCCTTTATGCTACTGGGCTCTGAATCAGCCTCAGGGTGTGCCATTGTCCTGCCTTTAGATCTGTGGATAGAACCGTGGCGGCACAGTGACTGTAACTTGTGGGCTCCTTCCACAGGCCACGGTATCATCTCTACCTGCAGATAAGTGGAAAAAGCAGGAACCGTACAGCTCTTGGCCCGGGGGTGAGAGGAGAGGGTGTTTCTCAGGCTACTGTACGGCCAGCGACTGCCTGTGTCCACTGTGGGCTGGAGTCAAGGGTAAAATGGCCCATCACCTGCTGGGCTCAAGTCTTTGGCCTGGGAGCATAAGAGGGTTCTGTGTATCTTTCTGGTTGCCAATTGCTGGTAACAACACTCTGACACAATCTGAGGTCAGGGTGTGTGGGCAGGCATGAGGGAGACAGTCCCCTGCCCCTGGGAGGATGAGGATGAGGGTTGGGCAGGAGCTGCCCTGAGAAGATATGTCACATCGTTGGACAAAGCTGGGTCCCCATCAAGGTCAGAGCTAAGAACATCAATGCTGGAGGAGAGTTTAGGAATCACAGAGTGCAACCTCCACTTTATAGACAAAGGGCGGCTGAAGGGTGAACAACCAGCCCGAGCGCTCAGGGTGGCCCAGCTGGGCTGGGGTCCGTGCCGCCCCCTTCTCCCGGACAGGGCTCTCGGAGTCAGATGCGGACGGTGTTGATCCGAAGGGGCTGCACGTTCTTGCCGTTGGCGTGGCTCTGTCCCGGGCTGAAGTAGGAGCAGAGCTTGCCAGGGAACTTCTCACGGAAAGTGTAGAGCCACGACATGTCGTCAGCATTATAGAAGATGAGCAGGCCTTGGTCGTAGTCCAGGAAGACGCCCACCTTGTCAAGCCTGTCGCGGACGTTGAGCCGCGTCCAGGGCTCGGTGCAGGCGCTGTACTGGTTGCCGTCGTGCATGACGATGCAGTAGAAGCCGCGGCTGGGCTGGATCTGAATGCTGCCCTTGCGGCTTGCGGCCTCGTGTGCCAGCCCAATCACCCACTGGGTCTTCTCTGCCACGACCACCTCCCAGTAGTGGACGCCCCCACTGAAGGCCTCGGAGCCCAGCACCGACACCTCCACGTCGAAGCGTTTTGGAGAATCCTGCAGTGGCTGTGGGTGCAGGTTGCCATAGGCCACGATGGTGCAGTCATCGGACAGGATGAGGCGCTGGTGGGCCGTGCCCGGGTCCAGGGTCAGGGCAGCCGGCACTGCAGCGGGTGGAGGAGGCAAAGACAGTGAGTGGTGAGAACACTGTGCACCCATTCCGTGGTGCCTCCCTGAGGGTCGGGTCCCGGTTGGTCCCCACGGGGCTACCTGGTACTGAACACGAGCCTGCTCTCTCTGAGCCTTACCTTCTTCCTTTTTGTAAAGCGGAAGGGTGCTGGCTAAGGTCCTTCCAGGTTTAAAGCTGGCTGCAGGGGTGTGGAGGTGCGGCTGCTAGTTCACTGCAGATGGCCCAGGCAAGGCATGCAGTGTGCACTCGCACAAGTTTGTCGAATAAGCCAGAATGAGTTCCAGAAGGGGGGAATTTCAGAGCTGGGAGGGAGCTTAAAGATTATCCAGGGGCTGGATAATCCCTCTAGGGGTGACTCGGTCATCTGTGGGGGTGTTAAATGCGATCCAGGGAAGCTAAATGCCCTCCATGAAGCTAAATGCACAGGGAAGTCACATGTCCCACCCTTGAGTAGTTTTCAAACTTTCCACCAGATATTCATACAGATGAAAAATCTCTAATAATGATCTGAAACTACAACTTAGTTCCATTTTATGTGTAAACATGAATACTTTTTATACAGTTTTAATATATACTGAGTATGCTGGAACACAACTACCAGGTGAACTGAGGAAAGACTGAATTTGTTTTGTTGGGGACATCACTGAGAATTGTTAATGTCTTTGGGAACTACATCAGTAACCACAATGCCACTGACTGGTACAACCCACTGGCTTCAAGCTGCATTTGGGACAGAGGGTGTTTTACATTTCCTAGTGTGGGTGTGAGTGAGCATACATAATATTTTATTATAAATAATTTCCTTCTGTTTTTCCTTTATATTATAGTCAGGGTATGTATACATGTATGTGTATGCATATATGAGGGCTGTCTGGAAAAAAATCCAGCCATAAATGCCTCTATTTTTCATATTTCCATGGCTGGATACTTTCCAGACAGCCCTTGTGTATACATGACATTGTTAAAAGTTCATTCTACCTTTCATTTGTTATGAGAAGTAGACAATGATGGGTCTGAACAAGCTGAAAATCCACTTATTCTAGGCCAACTCTTCCACTGGACAGATGGGGACAAGAGAGGAGACATGGCTACTCTCAGGTGACGCAGCAAACACGGGCAGAGCCAGGACTAACCCAGGCCATGTGCAGTTGGCCCCAGCCGACCTCTCACTGGCCGCCCTCCACCCCGCTCAGGCCCAAGGCTTGCACTCAGACTGTTCCTGCACCACCTCCTCTCTGCTGGTTATAATCACCCCTCACAAGGCTCAGTTCCAAGGGCTCATCCTCCGGGAAGCCTTCCTGGTTGCCCAGTAAGCGTGCTCAGTCTTTTCTGAGGTTTTTTGACTTTGTGCCCTCTCCCAGTACGGGGTATAGTCTTCTGTGCCCACATCATCCCAGGAGGGCAAGGACTGAATACTCTCCAAACGGGCTCTTGCTTGTGTGCCCAGTGCATGAAAAGGCTCACTAAATTAAACTGACCCAGCTTGTATTACACTTTGGGCAGGCAATACAGGCTGGGTCACCTGGCTCTGGGCTGGTCACACTGGCTTGTCAGGTCTGGCTCTCAAAGCCTCATGAACTCTTGTCAAGGTCCCTCTGTTTACTCTTTCCTCCCTGAGGGAGCTGATGCCTAAGCAGAAGAAGGGGGGAATTGGAAGTGGCCCTCCTTAGCCTCAATTTCCAGGCCAGAGCAAGTCAGAGAGGAGGAAAGATGGGAAGAAGGAATCCTGCCACCAGTTCCTCGGGATGGAGGAAGGACTTCATCCAGCTCTCTGGCGCTTTCCTTATGGAGCAGGGACATGGTTATGTCTGACTGGAGCATCATCCCCTACTTTAGTCACCTCTGTTGGCTGTGGACATGCACAGAAATAAAACGCCTCAGTGATGGCGACTGTCCCCAATAGTGAGCACCAGCCAGCCCCTGAACTGTGCTTCTGTCCATATATCCACTGACAAAGCTGACCATTGTCATATCAAATTCCTTCCACGAGCTGTGTCAGGGGTAAATTTAGTTTTGCATTTTACACTCTTCTTTCCTGTTCTTAGAACTCAGAAGGCTGCATGGAAACAATTAGCCCTGTGAGTAGAGGGGTCAATGGAAACACAATTCTCTATAGAGGACATTGAAGAGGAAGAGCCATGAGAAGGAATCAAAGAATGAAAGTGTTACCCTGTCATCTGATTGGTCACAGTGCAGCCTGTCAGAAGAAGGCTCCTGCCATGTGGCATGTAGGAATTCCCACAGCGGGGTCAGGAGGTAAGAGGAGGAGGCGGGTGTAGGAAGTGTGTCTGGGTGGTGGGGAGGCGGGGGTGGGGGAGCCAGGGGGAGAAGAATCTAATTAGACGCAGATGGGGCACTCCTACTGCCATGTAATGTGGGCCTATAGCAGAGGGGCAGAGCAGGCACAATGCCAAGGTGTGAGCAGCAGTTCTGAATGCCCACAGGAGCCTGGGCCTTATATCTAAGGTCCCCACAATGATTTGTGGAGGCCAGCAATGGATAAATTGTGGCTCAATCAGAAGGATGGGGGGGGGGGGGGGGGGGGGGGTGGAGGGAAAATATTAGCACATGGGCAGGAGGGCTCACCCCAGACTCTTAAGCCAAAGTAGGGCTACATGGGTCAGTTCCGGTGCTAAGTGGGCTCTCAGTAGTTCTGAGATTAGGCCCACAGAAGTGAGCCTACCGGAATGAGGAAATCCTGCACTGAGTGCCAGATTCTATGCATAGAATCCCAGGGAAGTGGATAAAGGAAGGGCCTGCCGCTCACTGAGTGGGCCTAGGGGTGGCGTGTGCTGTTCATTGGGCAGTGCTGGCAGTGGAGGTGGGTCTGGGGGTGGGGGGTGGGATCTGGTGTTTGCTCATTAGACAGAAGGTGTGGCCTGACTCTTAGGTTTTTACACCTTAAGGGTGGGCTGAAGGCCACTTCCAGGGCATCCCATTTCCCTGTAAACAGAAGGTCGTGTCTTCTGGGGCTCCCTCCTGCTCTCCCTGAGACAAGGGCTGTCAGGAATAACAGCCTTGAGGTTAGAAGGAGACTCAAGAGGACAAGGCAACACCTTTCTCCTGTCCAGGAGTCAGGCAGTCCCTCTACCTATCCTTTATCCTCAGGAGGGGTGATAGACCCAGCAAAACAAATCCAGTCTCCTGGGGTTCACTATTTTACAGGTCAGAACTCTTTTCTAGGTCTCAAGACAGTGTTTTATAAAAACAAAAAGCAGGCAGCCCATCTGGTCTCCAGGTGGGTTTCCCATCCACTCAAGCCTCTCTGAGACCTCAAGATCAAAAAATATTCAGGAGGGAGCACAGACTGCCGAGACCCCAGGAAATGTCTCCAGCCTATCATTAACCACACATTACAGTGGCCCCAGCAGCAGAGAAACCCCACAGCCCAGCACCATCACTTGGCAACAAGTGGCATGTTCTTCTTTGTTCTTAGGGACAGTGGCTTTGAGCCTGCAGAGGCCTGACAGGACAGGAGATATGTCAGCACTTTCCTCCCTGCCCAGGCCTTATAAAACTCTGGGTCCTCAGGTCTCCCTCCTTCTCAGGCCATCAGCTGCACAGTGCTGGCATCCAAAAAACATTTTTCACCTGCTGGCAGATAGGAATACCACAGTAGCCTCAGGAACACCAGTTATTGTACCCATTTTTCAGAAGAGGAAACTAAGTCTCTAAGGAGACTTCTCAAACTTAAGGGGCTTGCTCAAGTTACCACATGGGGTGAAAACAGAGTTGTTACTTGAGCTAAGGTCTTTTCACACATATTCTTTCCTTTATGTGGCCCCAGAAAGCCTGTTCAGCAAGACTTAGGTATGATCTGATATTCATAATCATAACAAACAGGTATCCAGTACTTACTAAGTTCCAGGATCATTATCCCAAATAAATGATTTTATTGAATTCTTGTCCCTGCCCTGGGAGATGAACCACACCTCCCCCATCCCTGTTTTACAGATGAAGAAACAGGCTCACAGAGGGCAGCAATTTGCCCTGGTCACACAGGTAGGTAGGCAGTGCACGTGCTGGAACCCAGAATGAGTGGATTCAGGTAAGCCGGGGGCAGGGGGTGGAGAGCAGCCTAGGAGAGGGAGGTGGTATGAGCAAAGGCAGCAGTGTCTGGTGTCCTTGGGACAATGGTCTCTGGCCTGGCTGGGGAGGAATTTTGTGCCTGGGAGCTGAGGCAATCAGGTCAGGCAGTTGGAGGAAGGTTTCCAATGTCAGCTGAGGGGTGGGACAGTGGGGTGAGTGGTAGTGGAGAGTGAAGGTTCCAGGGCAGGGGAGTGACAGGTGACCCCACAGGAAGCCTGAGCTGGAAGGGGGTGGGAAGGAAGCTGTTAGAATCTATGGGATAGGTCCCTGGGGGTTTCTGCCACTCCCATCTGGAAATAAAAGGCCTTGGTGTTGGCAGGGAAGTCAGAGTGACATCACAGGCCCCACAGACAAAAGAGGGGTCCTGGCTAACCAGGTCACTGCTTTCAGAACTCCCCAGGGACCTCTTTCTGTGACAGGATGTCCAGGGCACACACTACTGCTCCCGCAGCCCCTCTCCCCCAGCAGCTTTCTCTGGAGCAGTGGTTCTCAACTGGGGTGATTTGCCTCTCAGGGGTCATTAGGCAATGTCTGGAGACATTTTTGGTGATTGCAACTGTGGTGCAGGGGTATGGTGTGCCATCTTGTTGTGTAGAAATCAGGGAAGCTGCTAAGCATCCTACCACGCATGGGACAGCCCCCTACAGGACTTATCTAGCCCTAAATGCCGATAGTGCTGAGGCTGAGAAACTCCGGGTCAAGCAGCAAGTTCCCATATCGTTGTGTTCACTTGTGAGGGACTTGAGAAGGGAACGTTAGCATCCCTATTTTACAGAGGAGGAAACTGAGACTCAAAGGAGGAAATACCATATTTTTCTGTGTATAAGATGATGCTTTCGTCTAAAATTGTTAGATTAAAAATTGAGGGTCATCTTGGACATGGAGTAACCAGTTGATACTGATTTCTTAATGTTGGGTTAGAAAAGTTGGGGTCATCTTATACATGGGGGCGTCTTATACACGGAATAATATAGTAGCTTTCCAAGGATGTGAGTTCCTTCAGTTAATATTGATTGAGCACCTACTTTACGCCAGGCACTATTCCAATGGCAGGATTTAGGACTAAGATTAGGACTGATTTGTTTCTTTATTCATTTATCGACAGACATTTACTGTGCTGGTTGCTGGGGATATATAGTAATGAATCAGATCTCAGGATGTTCTGACTGAAAGCCCTCAGAGCTCACAGTCTACTGAGACAGACAGCCACACAGACATTGACAGAACAGTGAGATCAGGAAAGCCCAGGGCTACCTGGGGAAATCCAGAAAGGCTTCCCAGAGGAGGTGTCTATAAACTAAGATATGAAGGACAGTAGGAGTTAGCCATCAAAGATTGAGATTTATGTAGAGGGTTCTGGATAGAGGGAACAGCACGTGCAGAAGTGTGGAGGGGGGAGAATACAGCTCATTTTTTCCAGATGAAGAGACCGAGGCCCTTACTATTCCTTGAACATTCCAGGCTTGTTTCTCCTCAGTGCCTTTGCACTTGCCATTCCTATTGCCAGGGACACTCTTCCCATGGATGCCTACATGGCTCACTCTCCTTCTTCCTCAGGTCTTTTCTCCCATGCTTCCTTCTCTGTGAGGTCTCCTAACTGCATCCCTATCTAAGATCTCTCTCTTACCTTGGCATTCCTGTGTTTCCTTCCTTATCCTTTATAATTATCTAAGAAATGATATATTTTACTCATTTACTTTTGTTTTCCTTCTCTCTTACACCCCAGGATAGAAGATTCATGAGGGCAGGGATTTTTGTTTGTTTTGCTCACTGCTGTATCTCTAGCACCTAGAGTAGTGTCTGGTGGGAGGCAGGTGCTTTGCATATCCTGTACTTATAGAATGAATGTGTGAACTTCCCAGGGCCTCAGTCTCATCATCTGGAGGATGGGAATACTAATAACCTACTTCCTGGGGTTGTAGGAGGATTTGCTGGGCTGAGTGAGTGTTCAGGTGCCCAGCACAGGCCCTGGCACAACAGTAAGTGTTCAGCAAGGCCTTCTTCTCATCCCTCTGCTCTGCTCCCATGCTGTGTGTAGAGAAGGGGGTGGGGTTGGGATTTGCCCCATGCAGCTTCAGCCCATGATAATGCTTGTCCCTCCCTGGGCCCTCTTGGCAAGAGCAGGCAGGGCCTTACCTGGGTGGATGTCCTGGAACAGGGACTTCCAGATGGTGTACTGCAGGGGGCCTGTGTACTTGGAGGTTGGGAAGTCTTCGTATGTCAGATTGGTCTCGTGGATTTTCCCTTTGAGGCTGGAAGGAGAGTGGGAAAGCAGGTTGTATTGGGGGCTGGATTCCTGTCCCAAAGCTGGGGTCCTGCAGCCATGTTCAGGGCAGCTGACACAGGGCAAAGTCATGCATGTGAAATCGGCCAGACTCAAATTGAGGTGTCTGCTTGTACCACTTTCTACTTCTCTAGCTATTAGCCTCAGCTTCCTCATCTTTAAAATAGGTACAAGCACTTGCCTTCTAGGTTGTGAGGATTACATGGCATAACATATATAGAACGCCTAGCACAGTGCTTGGCTCATCCAAATCCAAACACATGATGTTAGCGATCAGTACTGATTATCAACAAACCAATAATTGAGTGTTATTATTATTAAAGCTGGCTATAGGACCAGAGGGACCTAGGTTTGCGTCCTGGCTCCCCCATGTACCAGATGGCCAATTGATCTAGCTTCTCTGTGCCTCAGTTTGTGTGATTTGGGGATGATGGTGGTAACTACCTTCAAGGGGGCTTGTATGGTTATAATAGTTATTATATTATTATATTATTATATTATTATGTATTATATATAATATCCATGTTATTACAAACAATATAAATTTGTAATATAATATACATAATATAAAACAAGTAATATACACTATATTATGTATATATCAAGTCATAAAGCCCTTGGCTCAGGCTCTGGAATAGAGCAGATGTCCTATACATTTGTTGAAGGTGTGAATGAATGTATTCTCTGCTAACCACCCCATCTGCCTCCATTCCCAGTACTTCGCATGGGCTGGCGAGGGGCTACCCAGCCCATGCAGGGGGCTGGGCACTTACCGCTCGGACAGTGAGGCCATCCCGGCCAGGAAGGTGTGCCGGTCGGTTTCAGCAAGCCGCTCCTGCAGGATCTGGGCCCCTTCCTGCACCTTGCGCAGCTGCTGGCTGTAGCGCTGGACTTTCTGCTCGATGTCGGTCAGCGTGCGTGCTGTGTCTGCCTCCAGCTCCTCTAGCATGGCCTTCTGCCGCTCACGCAGCAGCCGGTGCAGCCGCTCAAAGGCCTCGCCGATGGTGGTCCGCAGGCTTTTGGTGGAAGACTGTGGGAACAGTCATCTGGAGTTATGTCAGGGAGAGTGGGCTGGGTGGTCCCAGGGTGAGAAGAGGAAACTGAGAGCCCTGGCACATAGAGAGGAAAGGGTGGGAAATGGCATGCTTGGTTGGGGGAATGGCACATGCGAAAGCATGGTAGAATGAAAGGGCTGGCATGGCTGGAGACTGCAAATGATTCTATGTGCCCCATTAGGAATTAATGAGATTGTCCAGGTAAGACAGTGAGGCTTGAATTAGAGGATCAGCAAAGGGATAGAACTTGAAAGACATTTAAGTTGTTAAAGACATCTTTGGCCCTAGTGACTGACTGGCTGGCTATAGGCAAAAAAGATGATGCCCAGATTTCTGCCTTGGGGGCCAGAGGGCTGGGAAGCCAGAGAGTGGGGTAGGAAGGAAGCTGGGAAGATGGGAGGGAGGCAGGGAGAAGATGTTGACTTCAATCTGGGATAAGGTGAAGTCTTTGTTTTTAAAAAATCACTCATGGGCTCAAGCAAAGATGACAAGGAAATGACATGTATTAGAGAGCTTTATGAACTGCAATATGCTAGGCAAAGCTTGGTGGTCACTTGCCCTGTCCTGCCACCCCTGAGACCCTCTGGCCCAGGAACAAGAGCTAGAGGTTAAGGCCATTATCAAAGGAGGCAAGCAAGGACTTCTGTGGTTCTCTCAGTCCCCACAGGCATGCCAGGCCCAAGAACGAGTTGAATGGTGAAAGGCATGGGCTTTGGTGCCCAACAGCCTGGGTAAGGACCTAGCTTTGGGTCTTAGCGGTTGCAACTTGAATTGCCTAATATCTGTGAACCTTAGTTTTCTCATCTGTGAGAAGGGTAACAACTCAAATTGCAGGATTATGGTGAAGATTAAATGAGGGAATGTTCACAAAAGGCATGGCATTGCTGGACGTGCAGAGAAAGAGCCTGGTTATTAAAAGGGCATCAGTTTTAACTGGCATGTCCTAGAAGTCCTCATTGAGAGATGGCTTCTGTGCTGTGGCCTGAAGGATGAACAGGACGTCAACTGGGAGGTGAGGGAAACAGGAAGCAGGAACAGCACGAGTTGGGATGACACGGGGCACAGAAGTGCGGCCAGGCTGCAGCAGCGTGTGGGGCCTGCCTCTGCAATTTTACTTTGTGGGATTCTGGCTGGGAGTTCACAGAGTCAGGGACCCCGCTGTGTGCAGTGCCCAGGGCTCTGTGGGAGGCTCAACAAAGGCTCAATTAGGGCCAGTTCCCTCCCTGTCTTGGCTGCTGGCCTGCAGGAAGAACAGCTGGCAGTGGGCCAGCCTCCCTGCGCATGCCCACCCAGAGCGCCAGGCAGACAAAGGGGTGGAGGAACAGACAGGCTGCCTGTGGCCTGCCCGAGCCCCTCATCCAGGGAAGGCTGAGGCTTCTGCAGTGGCAGGTCACATATGGGAAAGATGGGGCCTGCCCTCCCTGCATCATCTGCCCACTGCCCTCCAAATACCCGCAATTCCCACGGTCACCCCTTCTGGTCCCTTCTGGACCACCGTGAAGCAGTTTCTGGCCCACTGGCCACCACCTATTAATTGAAGGTTCTGGTTTGTTTCCCACCTTTGTGGCTGCTCCCTCTCTGCCACTCATGTTCCTCAGGCTTGTCCGGGCCAGCTCCTCCCATTCTCATCCTACATGCCCTCCTTCATCTTTAGCTCCCCCTGCTAGAGGACAGTGCCCACATCCTTATTGATGACCTTGCATGTTTCCTGAGTGCCACCATCATCTTTCTACCTGCCTCCTCCAAACATACTCCTGGGATCCCATAGGCCCTCCAGCTCACTTGGTCCACAAGTCAACTCTGTGTCTTGGGTAACAAACTCATGGACAGAGTGATCCTTCTAAAGTACAAAGTGGGTCACAGCCAATCTTATGTTTAGGAACATTTCTCAGCTCCTCAGCCTGGCATTCAATGTCCTCAATTGATCCCAGCTTCCCTCTCTAATGCCATTACATTGTAATTCCACTTGCCTAGAGTGGACACCTTTCCCCACAACAAACGGTTTATTCAACTGGCAAATTCCTACTCATCCTGCAAGACCCAGATCAAAAGCTATGTGCTCTGTGATGCCTTCCCTAACTTTCTCAGGCACTTAAATAGTTAAATGTTCCCTGAGTATTTTGTAAATACTTCTTAATACACTGTACCACATTTTATGTGGTTCCCCACCTCTCCTGGGTGGAATGATGTCTTCCTCAGCCCTGCTCCCCCTGCCCCCACATCCATCCCAGGGCCTGACACAAGGCTGGCAGTCAAGACCTCCCTGAGAGGTGAAGGTTGGAAGGGTCTTGCCCAAGACTGCTCTGCAAAGATGGGTGCAGACCCCATCTTCTTTCTAGGGTGGGAGCCCAGGGTCCCCATGACAAGAGAGGCTGGGTAGGGAAAATGGGAGAGAGAGGGAGAGGGCAGCTCAGAAGCGGAACATCAGAATGGCAGCCACCCCAGGGGATCCAAGCATATTTCCTGACTTACCTGGTTTGCTGGCCACAAGGCCAGAGATCTTGCTGAGGATATCTCAGCATGAGGCTGGGATATGCTCTAGGCTCTGATGGAATAGGACAGTAAGCTCCCAATTGGCCAATTACTAGCTCTGGGGCCTCAGGCTAGTCCGTTACCCTCTCTGTACCTCAGTTTCCTTGCTGATAAAATGGAGATAACAGTTTCTATCTCAAAAGGTGTTTCTTTTCTCCCCTACTGATGTGTTCTATACCTGTTTACTGTGTGGGAGGCACTGTGCTGGGTTCTAGGGAGTCTTGCTGTCATCGAGGTGACATCCTGTGGGGTTCAGTGAGACAGTGGATGGAAACACAATTTCTAGCAGAGAAAGGTTTAGCTCAACTGGTGTGTCCCAGTTATTCCAGTTCTTTCTATGGCAGAGCCACCCCTGCTTCACCCTCAATCCCTCTGGTACTGTGGCTGGGAATGCAGTCCCCAGCCCAGCCCACCACATCCTTGGGAACACGCTGGGACTCGGAGGAACTGGGGCCATTTCACAAAAACACCCTGCCAAGAATGCATCGCTCAGTCAGAGCGAACCAAGGAAAACACTGGGTCCGGGGAGGGGGATCAGACAGGCCCTCAGGCTGGGCTATTGGAGGGGCAGGCGCCGCGGGAAAGCCGAGTCAGGCACCAGGTGAAATATGACCTCCAAAGCATCGAGAGGCATTTCTTGTATAAACACCCCAGTCCAGACAGGAAGCAGGGCTGGGGGAACTGGAGGGGAAGGTGGCCCCATGGGACCCCCCCAGAGGTAGACAGATGGACAGGAAAGCAGGGGAAGAAGAGGTCAGTAGAGAAAAACAATGGGGGTGGGAGGAATTGAGAAAAGAAGAGAATGCTGGGGAGAAGAAACCGATCATAATATTCCCCTCTCAGCTAGACACAGACTTCCATTTACTTCTTTTTACTTGAGAGGTGCAGAATCACCAGGCAGATGGGGAAACTGAGGCTATGAGAAGCAAATAGGCCAGAGTCCTGTGACTGCTTCTCATCAGTTCCCCACGGAGGGTCCTGCCCAGAGGCCTACTGGAATGTTCTCTGAAGAAATGTTTGTCATGACTCCCTGAGACCCCACAGTGGGTTGGTAGCCAAGCTAGGGCACAGATCTGGATCTCCAATGGCCTCTCCTGGCCCCAGTGTGAACTCTGGAGGCCCAGAGCATTCCTTGGGCTCTTCTCCAGCTGCTGCTGGCAGCAACACCCCTGCTAACGGAGTGGAGCCAGACTGAAATCACCTAAGAACTTAGCAGTCAATCTGGGCCCCAGTTCTTGGTTCCAGAAAGATGGGGCAGAAATCAAAGCAAGCCTTGCCCAGTTAATGAGCAACCTGTGGGGGGAACTTAGGGGGAGCTCCTTAGAAGTGTGCTAGGATCCAGAACGTCAGAGCTGGAAGGAGCCTGGCACAGTCCTCACTGGACAGACAGAAGCCCTGGGGGCCTCCCAAAAGTATGCAGTTTCCTTAAAGTCACACAATGAGTTACTGGCTACATCAGAACCCATGGCCTTCCTCTCAGATCAAGAAAGAAGGCTTTTCTTTTTAAAGAAAATATAAAATTGCTAGCAAGAAACTGCAGGTTTGGCCTATTTTTTAGTCCATAACCCCACGGTCTGAGTTTAAAAGGGGAGATGATACCAGAGTTGGGCCACAAATCATCAGACAAATCATCAGAACACGCTTGGGGTTGGCTCCTGTAAAATGGGTGTGTTTAATAACCGGAGAGGGAAAAAGCCCCGTGCAGGAGCAGGAAAGGAGAAAGGGCCCCAGCTTTAACGCAGGAACCAGGCCCAAATCTTTGCCTCAGTCACACTGGAGTGGGTCCCGTTTACCTTTGCTGAAGCCCCGTCTTTGGCTCCACCCAGAGCCCCGCCCCTCTCACGTGGAGTTTGGCCCCTAGAAGCCCCGCCTCTCTCCTTCCCAGGCGGCCCGCCCCACGGAGCCTCCGGCTGCACCCGAGTGCCCGGGCCTGTCTCACCTTGGTCTCTGCCAGCTGTCGTTTGAGCAGCTGCAGCGCCTCCGTGTGCTCCCGCTCGCTGTCCTGAAGGGCCTGAAGCTGCTCCTTCAGCTCCCTCTGCAACAACACAAGGCCAAGATGGAGGCGCGGGCCAGACCAGGCATTCCGTGGTGGTACAGAGCCGAGGCGGGGCCGCTGCAGGCGCTGGGCGTTATCCTGGCCTTGTCCTTCCTCCTCCCAATACCTTCCTCCCATCATAGTTCAACAACCACTGAGTCCTGTATGGTCTGTTCCCATCATACCCTCTTTCGTCTGGAGTTTTACAACAGCCCCCTCTCTGGAATCCTAGGAGCTTCTGGTCTTCCGGTCTCCAATTGGCCTCCACATACATTCTGCCCCACCCTGATGGGATGGCCAGGACTCCTTGCTTAGAATCCTTTAAATGGGACCCACTGTCACAGCTAAGATTAACTGCCAACCTTCTAGCGCTTCCAGTGGCTGGGCACCGTTCTCAGCCCTTCGCTTATTAGTGGGTCATTGAATCCTCTCAATAACACTGAGGTAGGCACTACTGCTATCCCCAGTTTCCAATGGAGAAACTGATAGAGGTCAAGAAACTGGCCCAAAAGCATACAGCTAAGCATGTAAGCATAAAACCAGAATTGTAACTCAAGCAGCCTGGTCTTGGAGACCATGGTCTTGACACTAGGTGACTTGTTTTCTGCAGTGATGACATCCATGATGAGCAACAACAAAAGTCCACGATAGACAACATATCAAAATTTTAAATAAGGACAGGATCAGTATAATTGTTTTTTCCTTTGCCTTAGGTTCCAATATGACTCAGCACAGTACTGCTAGTGATCTTGTCTTTATTTAAAAATTAAATACTTTGTTCATCAAAGGCTTTTTTTTGCATTTATTTTGATTTTTAAAAACAGCATATTATTTATTACTGAGTTTTGAGGTGCCCCCTTCAATCCTGTACCTGAAGCAAGTGCCTCACTCCTTCAATGCTCGTCCTACCGCTGTCTCCACCATCCACCATCCTTTTCCCCTTACTCCCACCAGCCAAACGTCCTGTTTGCGGTTCTTCCATCACTCTGAGCTTGTTTCAGCCTTGTAACTTTGCATTTGCTGCTTCCTCTGGCTGGTCCACATTCCAGTCTCAGATTCTCTCCAGGTGATTCCTTTATATCATTCATGTATCAGCTCAGATGCCACCTCCTCGGAGAGATCTTGCCTGACCACCCCACATACAGTAGCATCTCTTGCACCATGGTCCCCACATCCCATTTCATGGTCTTCATAGCACCATCTGCTATCTGGAATGATCTTGCTCATGTATTTGACTGTGTTTATTGCTCATCTCCTCTACTAGAATGTGAGTGTCATGAGGGCAGAAATCTTGTCTTGACTTGTTTGTTGTTCACTCTTTCATCCCCAATGCTTACAATAGTGCCTAGCACACAGTAGGCTCTCAATAATTATTTTTGTCAAATGAATGAATGCAGTAGGGAGGTGGGTGCTCCCCAGTACAGGGTCCAGCTGTGTGCTGGATTGAGAATTTGGCTCACTGTTATTATAGCAAGTTGCTGTCCTGTGTGTCCTTCCTCCAGGGCAGGCATTTACAGTGCTCCCTCTCTACACCCCCTGCACCCATCAACAGCCTGGCACTGAAACAGAACTCAAGGAAGTTTGCTTTGTGAATGAATTTCCATGGAAATAGCCTCTGAGTAGTCTGGGCCTCCCAGTTAGAATAGGCTGGCTGTGAGTGATCCCAGGGAGCTGACTTACCTGTTCAAACTCACCTCCATTCATCTCATCAGAGCAGGGAAAGCCCTTAGAAAACATCTAGTCCAATTAATTTTACATACTAGGTAGCAAAATGGGAAAATAATCATGATGAAATGCTAAAGGAAGAGTGCAAAAAAATTATCTTTGTACTATCCCTTATTCATGCCACAAATATTTATTGAGCAACTACTATGTACCAGGCACTGTTGAGGCACTGGGGATACAGCAGAGAACAAGCCAGACACAGTCCCTGCCCACAGGGATCTTCCAGTCTAGTGGGGGAAGACAGATAATAAACAAGAAAAATAATTAAAAACAAACAAACAATTACCTATTATGGTCTGTTTTCTAGAGCAAATCAGTAGGATGGGATGGGGGGTAGATTTAGGTAGTCTGGCCAGGGAAGGCTTCTCTGAGGAGGATAAGGAGGAACCAGCCATGACAATATGAGTTAGATAAAAAATATGAACAGCTTATTCTGTGAGAGTAGAGAGCTTGCACAGACATGCTGGTTGGAATGCTGGTAGCCATCTCAGGCCATACGGCAACTATAAAGGTAGAAGTCACAAGGTGAAACCAGAGAAGTAGAAGGAAGAAGGAGTCTGGGTCCCTGCGGGGTGGGCACATCACCACTGGACTCAGTGATGTGCTGGGAAGCTTGCCCCTGGAAAGGAAAAAAAAGCCCCAATTTATAGTCTTTGCCTGTGTCCATGATGTAAATGCTCCCACCAAAGCCTGTTTCAAGCTATCAATGTGAGGTCACTGGACACAGAGCTGGGAAGTGGTTTGCCGAGTCAGCTCCCAGGAACTGGTACAAGCTGGCTCACACACCACTGCCCGGGGTCCTTTCCTATAGACTTGTTTTACGCTGAGGAGAAATACGCCCTCATCTAATTTCAGCTCCTTCAGTCAGGTCTCTATTACTAACAGCTGTACATCTGAGTCATTGGAGCAGATGATCTCACTCACCTAACAGTGCAGAACGGCTGCTCCCCAGGCCCTCCCTGACGGCCTTGGGACCGTGTGGCTGAGATACAGATGTTTGAGGACATAGGCTAAGTGCTACATCCTCCCCCTTGGTGGTCCTCGGGGGTCCACAAAAGGAGACCCAGCCACCCAGGCAGCTCTTCAGAGTCTCTGAGAAAACTGCCCTGGAGGCTATGTTCTCCACGTTGCTCAGCACCCCGAGGGACTCAGACAAACCCTTTCCTGCTTTCTTGGCTGGGGAACAAGGACAGCAGGCCTGTCCCTTCCTTGTGGACCTTGGGAGCCATGGAAAACTCATTTGTCCACTTCACAAGCACATGTGGAGGCCTCCTTGGGCCCTACGTGGTGCTGTGTCAGCAACAAGGACCAGGATGAGGGACGAGTCCCAACCCATGATGCCTCAGGAAGGGTGCAGCTGAGTTGAGGGGAAGATGGGGACACAGACATTAACATCATAGTGGATGCTGGAAGTGTTAGGGAACCCCCATGTTCCCCATCTCATTGAAGAGTACCCCATCCCCCACTGCCAGTGAAGCCAGACATCTGGGTGTCATCCTTGACACACTGTCCACCCACCAACCTGGTCAGTCCTCAGGTTTGCTCTGGATTTGTTCCCTCTTCTCTACTCCCTCTGCACTCACTGCGCTTCCACCTTTTCAGTTTTCATCACTGTTTTCTGGACTGTAGTCCCAGGCTCCTCTCAGCCCCCGCACTTTCTAAGCGCCCCACAGAGCAGCTGGAGTGATCGCTCCATCGAAAGGACAATGTGTCCACATTTCTCCCCCAACATCTTCTGCAAGATTCCATGTTGTCTGGGAAGAGGGCACAAAACCTGAGCATGGCATCCCAGGTCCTTCATCCAAATTTCTTCTCCAGCCTTATTTCTTGGTCCAGACCTCACTGTCTAATACAGTAGCCATTAGCTACTGTTGGGACTTAAAATTAAAATGAAATAAAATAGAAAATTCTGTCTCAGTTGCACTGGTTGCACCTTTCAAGTGCTCAATAGCCACATGTGACTAGTGGCTACCTGTATCAGACAGCACAGATGCACAACACTTCCATTATTCCAGGAAGTTCTATTGGACAGTGCTACTCTAGATGCACTAAGCATCTGGCAGTTCTGTCCTCCAGGCTTTTGCACCTGCTATTCCCTCTGTCTGGAATGTTCACCCACATTTTGCTCCACTTGTTAGACTCATACTTATCTCTTAAGACCTAGATCAAATGTCACCTCCACTGAGAATCCATATATCAAACTCTCTAAACTGTCCTTAGACACTCCTGTACGTGCAGTACACTTTGCATGTTAACTACCAAGTCACCTGTCAGTCTTCCCCACAAGATTATGTGTTCTTGATGGTAGGGACTGGGTCTGATAAATGTTTATACTCTCAGCACCCAGGACAAGAGGCCCAGAGTGACTTGGGTAAGAGTTTGCAGAATAAATCTGCCCAGGGAAGAGGCTGGGCTGGGTCAGAGCTCACCTCTGAAAGGGTAGGAGGGGAGGGAGGGCAGGCAGCTTTCCCCAGGAGCGCTACAGAGCCTGAGAGAACAGCTAATTTAGGAAAACCAAACCCTGGAACCCATGGGACAGGACTAGGAGGCAGCCTGAGCTCTGCCTCCAACCCTCTGATTTCTAGAACAGGAAACTAAGAAAAGGGACCGACTGGCTCACAGCCACACAGATTGAAAGAGGAGAGCCACCCACCTGGATAATTTACTCCCAGCAGAGGTGAGACAGGAGTCAGGAAGCTACTGGTAACCTCCTCCGTGACAGGCTCACTGCGAGGGAGGGTACTGGCGACGCCCAGAATCAGAAGGGGTGCAGGTGGCGTGATTCGGGTTTGAATTTCACAGGCATCATGTCACCTAATTCTCACAACAAGCTCACGAGATTAGTGCCTTATCACCTCCATCTCACAGCAGAAATGGAGGCTCAGAGAGGTAAGGCCTAAGGTCAGACAGCTTGTAAGGGGCTCTGAGTGAGTCCCAAACCCATGCTGGACAGCCCTTGGCCACTCTGTCTTCCACTCAATTCAATTACAGATATCGTGACTGGTCACCCACAGTCAGGCTTTGGGCCAGCCACTCCGGGGGCTGCAGACACAGCTCTTGCCTTGGAGAAGTTTGCAGTTAGTTGGGGAGGCACACCCATAAACAGGGAGACCACAGGGAGAACAAGACACTCGTGGAGGGAACACCTAGGCATGGATCCAGCCGCCATGTTTAAACAACCTCCCTCCGCCTCAGTTTCAGAATCTGTAAAGTGCAGCTAGTAACACCGGTTCCGTGGTGTTGTAAGGGTCAGATGACTTTATTCACGACCTGACAGGATGCCCAGGATGTGCTCAGTCCCTCTTAGCTGTTGCCATGATTATTGGCATAATAATTATAATTACGCGTGAAACAGGGACTCAGATCTGGGGAGCTTTCAGGAGAGAATGAGTTCATTTCTGATGGAAGGATCAGGGAACACAGATGGGCAGGGTTCCTTCAAGCCTCCAGGGTGGGGCTGGAGCTCTGCAGGCAGAGAAAACTAGTCGGGCAGGGGCATGCCTCGTGTGTCCAGGAAGTGGGGGTGGTTGGAGAATGGCTGGAGCCAGGTATGTGGCAGGGGGTGGCGTCACAAGCTGGAAAGGCCAGGGAAAGAGCTGGGGTGAGGGTGGGGGTGCAGAGGAGGCCTTGGACGTCAGCCTGGGGGAGCTGTGCTCTGCAGGGGCCATCAGAGCCGGGACAGGGCAGGAGGAGGGGATGGGAGCCTCAGTTCTCTGCTTCTTCCTCCAGAGACAGAGACTGGGTAGAGTCAGGGCTGGTGCAGACCAAAGAACACAATTATGCAAATATGTCAACTGAAAGCCTCTGGGGTTCCCACAGGTTTGGAGAGGCCAAGACTGGGACAGCACCTGTGGGAAGGACAGAGAGCCAGGGCCCCATGTCCTCAAGGCCAGACCTCTCCTCCCGAGAAGCCACTCCTGTCCCAGCCCAGAGGGCAAAGCCACTACAGGAAGCCCTCTGCCCTTGGCTTCGGGGACTCTTCTCAGCCCCCTCTCTGATCACTGTGGTCCAGTGGAGACAACGTGAACTCTGGCATTAGAAAAGCCCGGATTCAAATCCCACAGCAAGGCCTTGGGCCAATCACTCCTCCCCTTCTCAGGGCCCACCCCTCAGAGCCTGACCTGCCAAATGGGGATAAGAGCCAGTCACAGGGTTGTGATGAGGGTTAAATGAGAAGTCACCCGTGAAGGGGCCCAGTATGGTGCTGGCACACAGTAGGTGCTCAAGGCCCCCTCCCCTTCTCCGTGCCCCAGCACGGCTCTCTCATCCCCTCTCCAACCCAAGGACGTCAGAAATCTTAACAAGGCAAACTAACCTTGCCTCTCCTTTGTCCTTTCCCCCACAATCCCTCTTCGACGCCCAGCACCCTGGTGTTCCTTTTTCTCTCCATAGACCTGACTGCTTGTACACCTTCTCTGTGTTTGAACCTCACAGTCTCTGGCAGCATCTCTGGGCTGCTCCTCCAGCTGCCCACCAGTCTACCGTGAGCAGATCCAGCCAGGCCACACTCACCTGCTCAAACCCATTCCTGGCTCCCCCACATCTCCAGGATCAAGTCCAAGCTCCTTGGGATGGTGGACTCAGGGTCCTTCTTGAGCTGGTGAGCCTCACTCTCCCATTCTCCCTCATGCCACAACAAGCCACCTGGACGTGTGCTCACCTCCATGACAGTTCCTGGTCAGATTCACATAACCTGAGTGTGAGTGCCAGCTTCGGTGGCTGTGTGACCTTAGGCACAGTTTGTGAGCCTCAGTTTCCTCATTTGAAAAATGAAGCAACAAGACTCAGTTCATAGGGTTGCTGTGAAGATTGAGAGGAGAAAGGACCCCTGCAGGGCCAGGGCCTGTTGATTCTCCCCTGGGTCCTGCACAGGCCCCAGCCTCAGTATCCACAGCAGCCGTACGGCCTGAAGAAACTGCTGAAGGAATCCCCGAATCCAAAATGGAACCTCTCTCCAAGTCCTCCACGCCCACTCCAAGTGTCCAAGCAGAGCTCCAGTTCCCGAAGCTACATGATGCTGTGAAAACCCTCCTGGAGGAGAGTCCAGAGAGCTGAGTTCGGGTCTAGCCTCAGGCAAGTCAGTTTCCCAATCTGGAAAGTGGGGAGAGGGTGGAACTGGGTGGTTCCTGAGGCCCCTCCCCATCTGGATGCCCCTCGGGGCAGTTAGTGTATTGGTGGGGAGCGTGAGTCTGAGCCAGACAGACCCAAGTCTGAGTCCCTGCTCTGCCTCCTACGTGCTGTGTGATCTTGGGGGAGTGCTGAACCTCTCAGCCTCAGGGTCGTCATCTGTGCAGCGGTGCTGATCGTCGTCTGGCTCAGGGAATAGGGAAAGGACAAGGGCTGTTGTGAGGATTCGAGGCCCATAAGTCGTTGGCACATAGCAAGTGAGCTATTATTGCTGTTGTCCCTCCCTGCCAGATCCTTTTCTCTCTGTAACTCACTGCCAGCCTCATCCCCATGGAGGCTGCTGTTTGCACGTGAATCCTGGGGAAGTAGCTAGGCTACTTCCCAGGACATACACAACCTGGCTGCCTCCAGTGCCTTCGTATCTGTTACTTCTTCGGATAGGCAGCAACTCTGTCTCCCTCTTCACACATTAGGTGGACAGTCTTGCTCCCACTTCCCTTTCCCAGATCCCGTGCAGACAAGGCAGTGCCTTCCATGTAGGTGGGGGAAGCCAGAGCCAGGTTCGAACCCAGTCGCCTAACCCTGTTCTTCCCCCATGTGGCCGCCTTGGCATCTCTGATCACACCCAGCTTGTCAGGGCTCCCATCTAAGGCTGATCCACCACTGTCTCCCTTGGCATGAAAGAGGCCTTGGAAGAGGCCCTGGTGGTCACATGCAGCCTGGAGGGGGTGGCTGGGACTGAACCCGATTCCTTCTCTGGAGGTTAGGAAGCTGAGACGGTCAGAGCCAGATGCCATGTCCGACCAAGATGACACCCAGCCACCTGCCCTCAGTGCATCAGCTGGTACAGGCTGTGTCCTCAGCCTGACCCTGTGCTGACTGCTTGAAATACAAAGACAAGTAGGGTGGGTGGGGAAGATGACTACCCAGCCCTCAGAGGCAGCTCGGAGGCTATGAGTGGCCCCATCAGACTGGCTTCAAATCCTGCCCCAGCTACCAACTAGCTGAGTGACTGAACAATGCACTGCATTCCTGAGCCTCTGTTTGCTTATCTGTAAAAGGAGCAAATTACAGTACACACTGGACAGGGTGTTATGAAGATTAAATAAGTTGATAACAGAAAAGTGCCTAGTATAGTCCCAGGCAGTGGGGCTAGGGCTCAATAAATACTGGCTGAGAAGCCCCAAGCCCTACTGAGATGGGGCTCCCTCCCTCTCTTTGCTCCGTGGTCCAGTACTCAGCAGTGAAACAAAGGAAAGGCATGCACACACACATGCACACGCATCTCAGACACATAAACACTCTCTCAGACACCTGTACACACACGCATGCTCACATGCTATTTATGCAACAATTGGGTAGAACTAGAAAGCAATTTTAACCATGTTTTTCTACGGGGTGAGATTATGAGGGGGTACTCTATAACTTTTACATTACATAGCTGTTTATTATGCTAATTTTATAATCAGAATAACTGAAGATATTTAAAAAATGTTGTGTGCCACTCTGTGCTGGGCACAGTATTAGGCACTTTTGACACAGCATCCCTCACCCTCACAACATCCTTCATCTCATTCTAGATGAGCAGGTGGCAGCTTAGAGAAGTGAAGTGACCTGACCAAGCACACACAGATTCTCAATGATGATGCCAGGGTCTGATCCCAGTATTGGAGTCAGGAGAGAACAAAGCAATTCTGCTTGGCAGATCAGGGGAAGCTTCATGGAGGGATTATATTTGAGCTGAGCCTGGAAAGCTGAGTGGGACTTCTCCAGGGTTCTCAACCAGGGGTGCCTTTTACCCCAGGGGACATATGATGGGGTGCCTTTTACCCCAGGGGACGTATGATGCAGTCTGGAGATATTATGGGCTGTCAGTCTGGAGGGAGGGGTGATACTGGCATCTACTGGGCAAAGAGAGGCTGGGGATGCTACTAAACATACAATGCACAGGACTTCCTTGCACAGCAAAGACTTAGCTGGTGCAGAGTATGATATAACATACTAGAGCTGTTTTTATTTATTTAGAGCTTATATTTAGTGCAGTAATAAGTTATTGCAAATGTCATCTTATTTAATCCAACCCCACTACTCCCATGCTGTCAATGAGGAATGTGGGCTCAGAGATGGTAAGTAACTTTCCTAAGGTCACACAGGTAGAAAACGGTATCAGGGTTGTAGCTGCCTGAGGACAAAGCCAGAGCTCTTAACCTTTCTGCTCTGTTGCCTCCAGGATTTATAATAGATGTCAAAGCTCCAGGCCAACTGCTAGGTGGGGTACGAGGGGTCTCTGGCTGAGTCTGGGTACAGCTTCCTCTGGACTTGAGGCCTTGGGTAAGGTCCCTCCCTCCCCTTCTGCCATTTCCACATCTTCCAAGAGAAGGTTGCAGCGGCTGATCTCCAAGGCCCTGCAAGCTCTGAGTCAGCTATTCTTCAGGAGAGAAGCCCAACCCCAGGCCCCAGGAGCTTGGATCTGGGAGAGGAGGGGGTGTGATGGACAGGCTCAGCCCCATTCCCAGTGCATAACTAGCTCATGAGCCCTGCTTCCCCACAAGGAGAGAGAGGCAGGTGAAGGCAGGGAGTGGCTTACCTCTCCAAAGGGAAGGCATGTTACTCTGCCACCTTCTTGCCAAGCTCAAAGGCGGCACCAAAGCCAGGCCTCCTCAGGCAAAAGAGGCGGATCTGGACCTTTCCCCAGCTGGGCACATGAGTTCTCGCAGGTAGAAGGAGAAGGAACGGGAGTGTATGCCGACCCAGCCCCTACCACGTGTCAGGCATCTCAAATAGCAGGTTCATCTCAGATCAGCCTTGTGAAAATTCTGGTCAGATAGAATCATCCTGAATCGACTTTACGGATGGGAGCACCCAGGCTTACATGCAGTGACTTGCCAAGTGACAGGCAGTGCTGAAGGCAGGTTTGGAATGAAGTGTGTCTGACCCCAGGACAGTGCATGAGAGGGTGAGTGGCAGTCCTGTTTTTCTTTTCATCCAAGAATGAAGGTGTATTGATAATGAACATACTCGTATATTCAATTTCTCCTGCATTCCCCAGGGCACAGAACGGACTATGAAAACCCAAAACACAATAATTCTGATTTCCTGGTTGAAAGGCAGGGGAACCAAGGCTGTAAAGGCAGAGGCCTCTCCAGCTAGAAAGTCAGGCAGGGAGAGTAGGGGATGAGTGGCAGGGGAGGGATCTGGCCCCTTTCTAGCCTGGATCTCTCATTGTCTGGCAGTGTGACTTTGGGTAAGTCACATCATCTCTCTGGACCTCAGTCTCCATACCTACATAATGAAGAGGTTAGACAGATAGTTTCAGACAGTCCCTTCAAACTCCTACAACCTGTGCCCAGTCCTGTCAAAGGGTCTAGCCTCCTTACATGACTTCACAGATGGGGAGATGCGGATATCAGTGCCCAAAGAACTCTGTGGAGGGCCAATACTAGCCTTCTGCAAGCTCCCAGAGCCCCAACCCTTTCACTCCATCCTCAAAGAGCCAGACTGGAAGGGAGTCAGTTGTGGTTTTGGGATGAATGGGCTAGGGATGATGGTGAACATGGGGCCATTTGTTCTGGGGCTGACACTCATCTCAGTGGGCATCTGCTAGGTGCAGGCTGACTCACAGAGACTCGTGTAAGGGGAGGGGAGCCTCCCCAACATGGGGCAAAGTAGTAATTTAGCTCTTGAATAAGAACCTTGAGGGCCAGAGAGCTCACTACCTCCCAAGTTAGCCCACCACATTTTCCTAAAATACTTGAGTAAAAATCCTTCTGCTTCCATAGGCTCCGCAGTCTGGGCCAGCTCAGCCAACGTTGGTTATTCATTCATTCAACCTTTACTGGTATATACTACTGGACAGGCCTTGTGCCAGCCTTTGGGTCCACAGACATGATGAATAAGAGATCGTCCCTGCTCTTGGCAGCTGTGTGCTAGAGTGGTATGCCTAGGCTCTGCAGAGACATGGGCTGCTGGATTTAAATGGTTGAGCTTAAGAAAAAGATTCCAGGTTCCAATAAGCTTGGGAACCATTTTACTAATACAGTAAAATGAGTTTCTTTGCTCTAAGATTTCTCCAAACCTTTAATATGCAAATGTACACTGAGAATCCTCCAAGGGATATATGAGAATATATTCTATTTCTCAAATATAGCTGATCCTGGAACACTACTTTTAAAAACATCATACTAATTAACAGATAACAATACAGAAAATGCAGCTCTCATTTTTTTTTTGCCAGTGGAGCTTGGGCAAGGCTTACACAGAGAGGGTGTTTGAGCAGGGCTTTGAGAATTGAGTAGGAGTTGGTCGCTGACGATGGGAAGGTTTAAGAAAGTTCAAATACAGTCCTAGGCTGATTATGCTCAGATTACCATGCACGTACCGTTTTATTTAGTCCTCAAATGTCCTGATGTGAATGACAGAGCCAAAGAGGTCATCAAAAGCCCCTGGAGACTCCTAAAGGTCCATTCCTTTCCTTCTCACATCACCTTACCCCAGGGTCTTATTCTCCAAGACTTGAGTCTTCAAGTCCTGACCTGACTCTCAACTAGGGCTCTACTTTGGTTTAAACCCAAAATGGTTCTTACAGTATCTAGACTGGATCCCAGCTTTAACCCTTCACACACCTCAGCCTACCCTTTGGCACCCAAACCCACCCTCTCAGCTGACCCTAACTTAGACTCTCTCTCAGATTTTACCCTGACCTGCCCAACGCAATCTAGTCTGGTTCTGTTCCTTTGGTCCTGATGCACATCGGGCCTCCGTGCCTGCTGCTCAGCTACTCCATATAGTCCTTACCCATCCTCAGATGTGGCCTTGTCCCTTGTCTAGCCCTGACTGTGTTTCCATCCCAATCTCTGTATTGGTCCCCAACTCTGTCCTAAACTATTCCTAGGTAGGCCCTATCTCCAGATCCAGCCCCCACGAACTGACAGCGGCCCTGCCTTTACTCAACTCTGATTCAGTCCTACCCCAACCCTGCCCCAGCCCGTACCTGCTCCAGCTCTGATCTCATTGGTCTCTGCCATCCCACTCGATTGGTGACTTCTGCCCAACCATGAACCTAGCCCACTTCAGATCTCAGACCCCGCCCAACGCTCCACCTTCTACTAATTCTGATAGGGCCCTGACCCTGCCGGCGGCCCACACAGTGACAATTCTGACTGGGCCCCGCCCACGGTTCAGCTCGATCTCCGCCCCCACAAGGCCCCGCCCCCTGCCCCAGGCCCGCGAGGCGGCTCACCTGCAACTCCTCGAAGGCATCGTCGATGCCGGTGACCTGGTGCTGCTCGTGCAGCGCGGGCTCATCGCAGAAGAAGCAGAGCAGCTCGCGGTCGGTGAGACAGAAGAGCTTGACCTTGTCGTGCGCCTGGCAGGGTCGCGCGGCGCGGCGCGCATTGAGGATGGCGTCCAGCGGGAAGGCGCTGTAGCGCTCCACGATGTTGGCCAGCTTGAGGCTGGGCGCGAGCGCGGGCTCGGCGAACGTGCGCCGGCATTCGGGGCAGTCGCGGGCGCCCTGTGCCTCCTGCCGCACCCAGTGCTCGGTGATGCAGCGGCGGCAGAAGTAGTGCTCGCAGCCCAGGCTCACCGGGTCCTGGTAGATGCTCAGACAGATGGAGCAGAGCAGCTCGTCCTTGAGGCTGCACGCCATGGCGCCAGGGGCGGCGGAGACGGGGGTCTGAGATGCAGCGGGGAGGCCGAGAGACCAAGCGCCGTTGGGGACAGCACCGAGGGATGGGTGCGGGGAGCACGCGGGGAGAGGCAGAAGTAGGCACTACAGGAGAAGGATGGGGGGCTGTTCGGAAAGGGGATAAGACGAGGAAGGGGTGCGGGGTAGAGACTACACGAGATGCGAGCCCAGGAAGGTGGTTCGAGGTAGTGGGTGACCTGGAGCGATGGGTGATGCAGGGAGGGGGCCGTGGGTGTCTGGAGGAGGGACTCCTGGCAAGCAGGCTCTGAGGGAAGGGAGAGTCCGAAGGAACGGGTGCTGGGAGAAGCGGATCCAAGAGCGGGACGGAGGCCCTGGGGTGGGGACTGAAATCCCGGGATGGGCGCGGTGGGGGGAGGGGGAGAGACTGGGGATAAGGAATTCTGGGGGAGAGGGAAGCCAGGCGGAGCCGCTGTGCCTGGCAGAAGAGAGGAGGTTTGCGATCACCCTCAGCTGCCGGATCCCGCCCCCGGCACCCGGCCCGGCGCTTCCCCTTACCCGCGCCGGCTCAGCGGCCGCGGCTCTGGTCCCAGCGCAGCCTCTCAACCCGGAACCAGCCGAGCCCCAGCGGCCGGCAGCCGCGACTCCCTCCCCGCCCCCGTGGGCGGGACCCAGGCGACTCCGCCCCCCAGGCGGGTAGGGGAGAGGAGGGGCGGGGCCCGGTCTCCAGCTGGTGGACCCTCTCCCCTCCCCACCGTTCTCTCGCTCCCAGGGGAGCGAAACCCAGCTGTTCCTTCAGGGTTTGCACAAAGAACAAAATCCAGATCTTGCTTAGGGTCCCTGCGGCGGGTGTCGGGGCGGGATCAGCTAGTTTGAGAGGTTAACGAGTAAAGGAGGAACATCTTTTTGGATCATCAATTTGAAGACTTGGGAAAAATAGTATTTTGTATTAAAACAAACAAGGATATGTTGTGTAATCTGCATTGAATGCAACTTTTTCATAAAATATGAAGATGAAACTTGAGAACTACCCTGCTTGTTTAGTGCAAATTCAAGACCCTCACATTTCTAAGTCCTGGGGTTCCATTTCCTCTTCACTTTCTTAGGGAGAGCTTGAGGGAGAAGTTTGGAAAACTTTGGCCCTGGCTAATGTCTGACCCAAGGAGTTGCCTCCCTTCAGCAAACATTTCTGGGGTATCATATTTGTGTATGTGGGGTTGGGGGTGGTGGGGGTGGAGCAGAAGAGCCAGAGAGAGTAATAGGAGATCTTGTCTTGTATGCCAGATGCACAGGAGATTTCTAGTCAGAGGAGACAGCATGTGCAAAAGCACAGAGGTGTGGAAGGGGACGCTTTAGGGGAAGTGCAAGTAGTTCTGTACTGTTGGGGGTGGGGTAGGAAGGGGCTTGGGTGAGGTAGAGTGTTGAGGGTCATGGTAAAGATTTCCTGAAGGCATCAGGCTTTCAAATAGGGGAATGACCTGGTCAGATGTGGGTTTTAGGAAGTCAAGGAGATGCTCATTATACCATCAGCAAGGTGAAGATAGGAGCCCTTTCTGATGTGTCTGCTTATGTATAGTGCTCGCCACACAGTAAAGGCGTGTAGCTGAATGGCAGCAGTAAAGATGTGGATTGCAGGAAGAGAGGCTGGGCACCAGTTAGTTCACTGCTGTCATAGTGCCTACAGGTGAGACCTGAACTTGGGGCCATGACGTGGGGTAAGGAGAGAAAGCTAATGTATTGAAAGCGTAGACACTATACAATTTGTAATGGATTGTATATGAGGGTGAGAGAGAAGGAGGCATTGAGGGTAGCTCCCCAGTTTCTGACTCCTCCAGCAATGTCTTCGCTGGAGTTAAACTTTATTGTGGTATAATGAAAGAAACAGCCTAAAGTTTACCCCTTTGTTATTTGTATGCCCTCCATCATACCATCACATGGTTTGGTGTCTCCATCATTGCCAAAAACATGTTGGTTGCTCATGCAGCAGCCATTCTTCATCTTTTCCTTGCAGTCAGAGCCCTGATTTTGTTTAGGTGGCTCCCTTCTTCATGTGACCAAGGAAGGCTGACTCCTCCCCACTTCAGGAGTGGGGCCCATTTGGTCCAAGTTCATGGTGGTGGTTGCATACCTCTTGCCAGTGACAGTTTGGGCCTGGACACATGAGGCAAGTCTGGCCTGCAAAACCAGAGGGGGAGCCTATGGCTTCTGGAAGGGGTCTTTTCACTTTCCAAATTGGTATACATCCTTTGCTGTGCGTGGATGTAGTTGGTGCTGATGCTCACAATTGCAGCAGCCAGTTTGTTCCCAGTCTAAAGATGCAGCCAACGTTGTGACAGCCCAAGAGAGTCCTGGGGAAGAGGAGCTGGTGCCGATGCACAGCCTAGACATTCGGATTTGTGAGGTGATCCGTCTTATTACTTAAGCAGATTTAATGGTCGTGTGCAGTCATTTAGCAACCAAAAGAATCCTACCTGATACACTGATATGCACCCTCTTTTTTTTTTTTTGCTAAGAAGGCAGGTTGAAATTGTTGAATTATTTGAAGTGAAATGAAAAAAGGCTTGGTATGAATGCAACAGTGGCCTTCATTCATTTGACGTGTAATCCATCCTCCTATAGCAACATTGTAGCTGGAAACATGGCTGGTTTGCTAGAGATCCCAGCTGCTCTTGCAGCTGATTGTGGCTTCTTGACTAAGTCTTTTCCAATAGAATGTAAATAGAAACAGTCCTTAAGGCATTTACTAAGATTGACTCTGGATGGGCCTTGTGCCAAGGGATGGAATAAACAATGGCCCCTTACTTTCAAGGAGCTTGCGGCCCGGCCCGGAGGGAAAGCAATGAGAAACTCATTATCAACCCCAGTAGGTTTTACTGAGCACTCTCACACACATTATTGGACCTGAGTCTCATAGCAATCCTAACTAGTGGATATTATTACCCCCATTTCATAGAGAAAGACACTGAGGCTCAGATGTGGTGGAAATTGTTAGTTGTCCACCAAACTCCCTCCTCCTTTTCTTCTATAGCAATATAGTAGCCAGAGAAATGGCTGGTCCATAGAGATTGCACTTTATAGCTGCTCTTGCAACTGAGTGAGTGTAGCTTTGTGACTCTCCAATACAATGAAAATAAAAATAGTCCTTAAGGCACTGGGCTCTTGCTCTTCTGTGGTCCATTTCCTCTTCCCTCAAGTTGGAATGCTGAGGTACCAGGGACCCAGCTTCAATAATGCTTCAAAGGGGCTGACACAGCAGAGATACAGAAGAAGCCTGGGTTCCTGAATGGCTACATGAAGTGGAGTCACCGCCAATGTGGACTAGAGAGCGAGAAATAAACTTGCATTTTCTACACGCCTTCATATTTTGGGTCTCTGTTGCAGCAGGTTAGCCTTCCCCATGCCATTCTATATCTGTTTTGAGAAGATACTAGTTTATACTATTGTATCAATCTTTTCAGTAGCTAAATTCCTCTTAATATGTAGCTTCAGCCTCTTCCAAAGTGTATAGAATGTGGTTTTCTCTGGCTGAAAGTCATAGCCTCTTTGGCCTTTCAAAACACTTTCCAGCTTTTAGACTGTTCAGCCTTTGAGCTGTTCTCCTGAACTTCCCGCATGTCAGTGGTTAAAGAAAAAACCCACAGCCTCATATGGTGTCACTGATGCTAAATGCCCAATATAGCAAACCTAAATTTATTATAATGTCGGATCTCTGTTTCCCCAACCTGAAGCAGTTGAGGGGTCTGACTAAATAGGAGATCCTAACTGCAGTATATGCTACCACTTCCATACAGATTCTAAAAAACATCAGGATTTTTTTTTGGGGGGGGAGACTATCCAAGAGATATTTTTGAGTGAATAAAAAAAAAAAAGATCCAAACACACACAGACACACAGATATGAACATACACAGTCATACGCAGGTGCACAGGCAGTATATGCAGAGCAAAAAAACTGTAGAATTTAGCAATTCTAAATGTGTTTATTTATAGGCTAGGATTATGCGGGGGTGGGGTGGGGGGTGGGGTGGAGCTCCAGCCCTGACACTGTATAGCTCTGTTTATTATTTAATTTTATAATCAGGAAAAATAAAGACACAGTCAATTCTCATTATTCCTAGAACCCTATTTGCAAATTCCCCTGCTCCTAAAATTTACTTGTAACCCTTAAATCAATACTTGAGGTGTTTTCGCAGTCATTTGTGGACATGCACATGCACAGAGTGTTGCAAATTTAGTTGCTCAACATGCATGTTAATAGCTGAGGTTGAACAAGGTGGCCTCTGGTCTCAGCTTTTATGTTATAAACAAGTAACCTTTTCGTGGGCTACTCAATGCCATGTTTTTCTCATTTTTGTGCTTTTTTTTGTTGGTGATTTTGCTATTGAAAGTGGCTCCCAACTGTGGTGCTGAAGTGCTGTCTAGTGTTTTTAAGCTCAAGAAGACTGTGATGTGCCTTAGGGAGAAAATATGTGCGTTGGTGAAGCTTCATTCAGACATCAATTATAGTGCTGCTGGCCATAAGTTCAATGTTAATGGATCAACAGTATATATATTAAATAAGGTGTGTTTAAACAGAAACACTCATTAAACAAGCCGTGTATTGATTGGTTGGTGACAATATGGCCAGAGGCTCATAGGAACCTAACCCTGTATTTCCTCAAGGGGCAATGATTCAGTATTTGCTATATCAGTCTTTGAGGCAACTTTATAGAAGAGAACTACTGAGATAATGAGGGTTGACTGCATTTGAAATTATTGTGTATAACAGTATCTACCAATTCAGGGTACCAACATCCATGCCCCTTTCCATGCAGGTAAACTCGGCTCATGCCCGCTGAAAGGGGGAGGGGCAAAAATGAAAATCAGCTGAATGTGTGCCAGGCATCACGCTCAGTGCTTCGGTGCTTCATATCCATTCTTTTATTTAATCCTCACAACGGCTCTCCAGATTTCACGTTTTTCTTCCCGTTTGTGGATGAGGAAACTGCAGCTCAGAGGGGTGACGAGACTTGCAAGCCAGAGCAAGCCTTCACCCCAAACTGCTGGAGAAGATTCCGCAGCTGTGCAGCCTGGAGCTGGGCCAAATCTGGGCTCTCAGCTTCAGCCAATGGGCTTTATAAATGGTCCAGCTGGGCCCCCTTTCTCAGTCCCTTCCCCACCACTTCAAACCTTTGCCTGTCTCTTCAAGCACCATCCAGCAAGCCTTTCTCAGTGGGGGACCTTACCTCCCAACTCATGGAGAAAGCAGAGCCCCTTGGGGGGGACTTCTCAAATTCCAGTCCCCTTGAACCTATTAAGTTACCCATAGAAACACCTCAAGTATTTTGTGAAATGAGGCAGAGTAAAATAAACAAATGGATGAAGTCAATGCATTTATATCTTATTCATCCTCACCCCCTTTCCTCTGGTCTGAAGATGAAGCATGCCTTTCCTTAAAAACTAATTCCTCCATCTGGGCTCTGATTTAATCCCCACAGACCTCCTCTGGGACCCACTCCCTTAATTATCCTTCTCTCTACTTTTTTTCTTTGTTTCCTTTCTCAGCATTGGCTACTTTCTGTTAGCCTATAAACATGCTCAAGTTTCTCTGAAAACAGCACTCCCTGTAGTTCTCCCACGTTGGCTACCACCTCATTTCTTGCCTTTATCTAGCCAGGCCTTTGAAAGAATCATCTGCACACCCTCTGCCCTTCATCAGCTACAGCAGCCTGGCTCTTTTCCCCACCACCCCACTGAACTCACTAATCTCCTAATTGCCAATTAAAGGTAGCTGCTATTACACAGTTGCTGCGACAGCAAAAGAAAATACAGAGAAACATTACAAGGAAATTTGAAATATTCATGATTCCACCACCTAGCGAGATTTATTGTTAATGCTTGGTTTATATCCTTATAGATCTTTTCCACATATACATGCTTGCATGCACGCACACACACAGGCGCACACACACACACACACACACACACAAACACACACACAAAAGAGGAGGAGGGGAAGGGGGGAGGTTTTCTAAAAATAGAAGTGAGTTCACTCTCTAAATCATGGCTTCTCAAAGCATGGTCCTTGAACCACATGTATCTTAGCATGGGTTCTTCCAAGGGCTGACCTTGAGATAAGGACTGGAGTGAAAATACTTTATTCGGGAAGTGTAAGCTAAACTACTAGGAAAGTGGGGAAGTGATACGGGGAGAGGGGGCAGCCGCTTCAGGCCTCACTATTAAAGCAGCTAGCACAGGGGGAGACTGACGCCTTCTCCGGCAGGGAAACTGAAACTCCAGGAAATGGCACAAAACACATGTCTCAGAATGATCCCATCCAAAGGGCAAGGGAGCTGGGCATTTACACACCATCTTTGAGTGTTGCGTTTGCTCCCCTATACTTGTGAGCTGTGATGTGTGCAGTCACCTTACTGCAATTCTGGGGTAAAGATCCCTCAGCCATGTTGCTTGCAGATGCTGGCAGTTGGAAGTCTTGTGAGCACACTGACAGGTTTAGGAATAAGGGCAGGGCTATGACAGTTTTGTTACCACTGCTTACGGCTGCTTAGATCAACTTGCACATTACCTGAGGTGTTGTGTCCTCAAGGTGGTGGCCAGTCACAGTTTATTTTCAAAAAGAAGAAGATATAGGCGGGATAGGGGAACAAGCTACAGACCCCACTGCTGTAGTTGGCCCTGAGACTAGCTGATGATGCTCATCATCCTCTCTACCATCCATTCCAGATGCTCCTGGGCCAGCAAGAGTCACTTCCCCCTGCCAGTTCAGTAACTCATTTCTTTGGCTGCTGGTCTCCTGGCATGAGGAGCTCAAAATTGTCAGGGGTAGATATAATTTTAGTTTTGCTAAAACCATCATTGTGTCCTTTGGTAGGCATGTTCTCCCCATCCTTCTGGGAGCTAGCTTCTCTAGCCCAGCAATACCTAAGGCTTTGGGGATAAAAAGCATAAATTTCCTAAGGGAATCATTGGGAATAAAGATGAGATGGGCCACTTCCTTGATTCCCAGAGCTGTGTTTTCTACTGACCAGAGATACAGGGAATATGTAACGACTGTTGGCTCAAGGTATATGAATGTATCTTAAGGACAACACTTCTGTAGAAAAAACCCCCCACTAGTGAAAACATTGCAAAGTATGAGACAGAAAGACTTCTAAGAGATGAAGTCAGAAACACCTTGGATATTTCACATGCTGTGTTAGTTGGGTCCTCCAGAAAGTAAATGTGGGGATGGAGTTAGGAGTGCAAGGGGTTTATTGAGGGGTAATGCCTGTGAAAGATAAAGTGGAGGAAGCGAGATTGGGCAAAGAGAAAAAAGAGAAAATTAAACCTAAAGCAAGAGAAGAAAGGAAATAATAAAGATGAGAGTAAAATTCAATGAAATAGAAAACAAAAACAATACAGAAAATTAATTAAACCAAAAGCTAGCTTGTTGAGAAGATCAATAAAATCAACAGACTGATGAGGGAAAAAAAGAGAGAAGACACAAATTATCAATAACAGGAGTGATAGAAGTGACATTACTAATTCTAAATATATTACAGATTCTAAATATTAATATATCAAGAGAAATAAGAAATGGTATAAGCAACTTTATGCCAATAAGTTTGAGAACAGGTGACATGGACAAATTCCTTGAAAGATAAACCTATCAAAGAACACTCAAGAAGAAATAGATGACCTGACTAGCCCTACAAATATTAAATAAATTGAATTTATAGTTTAAAACCTTTCCACAAAGCAAAATTCCAGGTCCAGATTGCTTCACTGAGAAATTCTTCCAAAGATATAAGGAAGAAATAATACCAATTCTACACAAAATCTTTTATAAAATTGAAGAGGAGAGAACACTTCCCTATTCATTCTATAAGACCATCAAATTGCATTATCAATAAAAAGGTACTACCTCAGGGATGTAATCAGTATGATTCATCATATTAACAGAAAGAAAAGTCAAATGATCATCTTACTAGATAAAAAAATAATTTTATTTTCACAAATGCCAACATCCATTCTTGGCTAAAACTCTCAATGCACTAGGAATATAGGATACTTCCTCAACTCGATGAAGGACAGTTAGGAAAAACCTACAGTTTTTCTTACTTCATACTTCATGGTGAAAGACTGAATCCTGTCCCCTAAAATCAGAATCAGAGCAAGGATGTCAGCTCTCATTCCTTTTATTCAACATTATACTGGAAATTATTTTTTTAAATTTATTTTTATTGTTAGACTTATTGAGGGTGACATCTGATTATATTGGAGATTATTGCCAGTACTACTGGAACTAATAAATTAGTTTAGTAAGATTTCAGGATACAATATTAATATGTGAGAATCAATTGTGTTTCTATATACTAGCAAAAAATAATCAGAAATTAAAATTAAAAACATCATTTATAATAGCATAAACTATATGAAGTACTTAGGGATAAATCTGACAAAAGATGTATAAAACCTATACACAGAACACTGCCAAGAATTGCTAAGAGGAATTAAAGACCTAACGAAATGGGAAGATATACCATGTTCTTAAATCAGAAAACTCAATATTGTTAAGATATCAGTTCTCCCAAAATTCATCTATTGGTTCAACAGTTTCCTAATGAAAACCCTGTGTGTGTGTGTGCCCTTGTAGATATTGATAAGCTAATTCCAAAATTTATTTAAAAATGCAGAGAACCTAAAATAGCAAAAACAACCTTGAAAAAGAAGAGGAAAATTGAAGGACATACACTACTTGACTTCAAGAGATATAAAGCTATGGTAATCAAGACAGTGTGGTATTCATATAATTTCACTTATATGTAGAATCTAAAAAACAAAATAAATGAACAAATAAAACAAAATAAAAACAAACTCATAGATACAAGGAACAAATTGATGGTCACCAGATGGGAGGGGTGTTGGGGGAGAGGGGTGAAAAAGTAAAAGGAATTAAGAAGTAAAAATTGCCAGTTATAAAAATAGTCATGGGGATGTAAAGTACAGGATAGGGAAGATAGTCAATAATATTGTAATAACCATGTATGGTGCCAGATGGGTACTAGACCTACCAGTGTGATCCCTTTATAAGGTATATAAATGTCTAATTACTGTATTGTACACCTGAAACTAATGTAATATTGTATGTCAACTAAAATTGCAAAATAGATTTTAAAAAACCAGTGTGGTATTGGTTTCAAGGCAGACAAAAAGGGAAATGGAGTAGAATAGCAATTCTAGAAATAGACCCACATTCATATAGTCAATTGATTTTTGACAAAAATGTGAAGGCAATTCAGTTAAGACAGGATAATCTTTTCAAGAAATAGTACTGGAACAATTACATATTCATAGGTAATAAATAATAAAACTCAAAGTAAATCATAGATTTAAAAACTTAAAACTAACAGCTTCTAGAAGAAAACAGCAGAAATTCTTTGAGACTTGGGTTAGGCAAAGATTTCTTGGATACAACACACAAGAAAAAAATTGATAAACTAAATTTCATCAAAATTAAGAAAAATCTATTCCTTGAAAGACACTGTTACAAAACTGAAGCGACAAACCATAGACTGGGAGAAACTATTTGCCATTACATATCTGATAAGAGACTTACATCCAGTATCTAAAGAAATCTGAAAACTTGATAATAATAAAACACAACTCTCCCACAAATGGGGAAAAGATCTTCAGATGCTTCACTGAAGAATATATGTGGATGGCAAATAAACATATAAAAATATGTTTGACATCCTTACTCACCATGAAAATGTAAATTAAAACTACAATAAAACTACGACTATGCACCTGTTGCAATGTCCAAGACTATATATATATCAAGAGCTGGTGAGAATGTGGAACAACTAAAGCTTCTTTACAATGTACAACCATTTTGGAAAACAGTTTAACAGTTTCTTACAATGTTAAACACGCATGAAACCCAGCCATTCCACTCCTAGGTACCCAACAGATAGGAAAGCATTTGTCTTACAGAGATTTGTACACATATGTTCAATGTTGCTTTATTTATAATAGCCCAAACTGGAAATAACCCAAATGTCTCAAATCAACAGGTAAATGAATAAATAAATGGATAAGCAAAATGTGGCATATCTAATGGAATGCTACTCAGAAATAAAAGAATGAATAAACTATTTACATATGCAACATGGCTGAATTTCAAAACAATTGTGCTGGGTGAATGCAGAACAATTGAAAAAGAGCACATACTATATGATTTCACTCATA
>PVJL010006235.1:0-95180 GCA_004026885.1 Lyroderma lyra | reverse complement strand
ATGTCCAATTGCTGTAATGTGTCATTTAGAGCTGTTATTTCCTTATTTATTTTCTGTTTGGATGATCTGTCCATGGCTGTTAGTGGGGTGTTTAAGTCTCCCACAATAATTGTGTATTCATCAGTTTCTCCTTTCAAGTCTGTTAGTAGTTTCAAGTCTGTGTATTTTGGTGCATCGTGGTTGGGAGCATATATGTTGATTAGTGTCATCTCTTCTTGTTGTTGCATTTTATCATTATGTAATGACCATCTTTGTCTTTTACTATCTTTTTTAACTTGAAGTTTATTTCATCAGATATCAGTTTGGCCATTCCTGCTTTTCTCTGGTTACCACTTGCTTGGAGTATTGAATCCCATCCTTTCACTCTGAGTCTATGTTTGTCCTTATGGCTGAGGTGTGTTTCTTGGAGACAGCATATGGATGGGTTCTGTTTTTTAATCCAGTCTGCTACTCTGTGTCTTTTTATTGGTGAGTTCAGTCCATTAACATTTAGAGTGATGATCGATATGTGAGGATTTCCTGTGGCCATTACTTATTTCTTTCTTTGTTTTTGTTTGTTTGTTTGCTTGTTTGTTTATTTTTGTTTGTTTCTTGTTGCCCCAACTTTGTTCCATTTTTCCTGATGTTTTGTTTCAGGCTTAAGAGCCCCCTTCAGTATTTCTTGCAGTGCTGGCCTCGTGCTGGCAAATTCCCTCAGCTTCTGTGTGTCTGAGAAGGTCTTTATTCCACCTTCATATCTGAAGATAAGTTTGCTGGATAATTTATTCTTGGCTGTAAGTTTCTCTCTTTCAAATTTTTGAATATTTGATTCCACTCCCTCCTGGCTTGCAGAGTTTCTGCTGAGAAATCTGATGCCAGCCTGATGAGTTTTCCTCTAAAGGTTATAGTTCTTTTTTCCCTGGCTGCCTTGAGAATTGTGTCTTTGTCTTTGATTTTGGACATCTTTAGTACCATGTGTCTTGGAGAAGATCTGTTAGGGTCCAGGTATCTAGGGGACCTGTTTTCTTCTTGAACTTGGGGTTCCAGATCTTTCCATAAGTTTGGAAAGTTCTCATCCACTATTTGTTTGAGTATGCTCTCTGTAGAATATTCTTCTCCTTCTTCTATTCCTATTATCCTGATGTTGTTTTGTCTCATGGAGTCAGATAGTTCTTGCAGAGTTCTTTCAATCCTTTTGGTTCTATATTTCCTCTCTTCCTCTTTCTGAGCTGTTTCCATGTTCTAATATTCGATATCACTAATTCTTTCCTCCATCTGGTTGGTCCTGTTTCTTATGGCAGTTATTTCGTTTCTCACTTCTTTTATGGTATTATTTATTTGTCATATTTCCGTCTCAATCTTTCTTATGGTTTGAATTTCTTTGTTAAATTGTTCTTTTTGTTCACAGAGTTCTTTTTTATGTCATTTATATCCTTTTTTTATGTTATTTATCTCAGCTATGGTGTTCTGCCAGTAGGTTTTCATTTCTCTCCCAGCCTTTAGAACGGCTGCTTTAAATTCTCTGTCATTTAAATCAGACCCTTCCAGGTCTAAGAAGCTGTCTACTGTGTAAATTTCATGTTCTTTCTGAGTAGTTTTTTTAGTTTTTAAGGAATTCATCCTGTGTGCTGGGTTCTTCCTCTTTGACATGAGGGCTTTATGTTCAGTGCCCAGATTATTGCTTTTGTGGTGTCTTGCTGTAGGGAAGACACTAGGTGGCACTGGGGGTCAAGTTTTGGGAGAAAGGGGGATGTTTGTTTCTTGTTTCTGATCTCCTACTGCGTTTGGAGGCTATGTGCATATATCCCGGGGGGGGGGGGGGGCGGCAACAAAAGGCGCTCCGAGGGCAGCTCTGCCTTCTGCCCTTTGCTGGGGAAGCTGGTCTGAGGCTTGTTTCTGCTGGCTCGGGTGAATGCTATCAAATCAGTCTTTCTTCCTAGCCCTGATTCAGCATCTGACTGTCTACGGGCTCACACTGCTTTCAGAACCCTGGGGTACATGAGGAAGTGCACGTTCCATAAGTCCAAAGCTGTGGGCCTGGCCTGAGATGGCAGGGTCACCTTTGCAGTGGGCTGGGAACAGGAACTGCAGCCCTGTGTAGGTCTCCTGGGGGCCTAGAACTGGGGTGTCATCTTTGCAGTTCAGAGTCCTTGCTCAGCCCTTCTACCACTCAAAAGTTCCAGAGGCTGGCTCCCAAACTCCGTCCCCAGCATGCAGCTCCAAAGCCCAGCTCCCCCATGGTCTCTCCCCTCCCCCGAACTGCACCACTTGGAATAGTCAGCAGTGATTGTGTCCTGTTGCAGTCTCTGCTCAACTTCCCTCTCCCCCATTCGTCCCCTTCTCTCCAACCTTCAGGTGTTTACTTGCAATTTGTGGATTTCTCAACAGCCGTTTTGTCACTCAGGGTCCTGTTTCTTGGCTCCTGGGCGGCCGTTCAATTGTGTTTTCTGGGAGAGGCTTTAGGGACCTCCTCTCCAGTCGCCATCTTGCCTTCTTCCTCCTCCATTAACATTTAGAGTGATGATCGATATGTGAGGATTTCCTGTGGCCATTACTTATTACTTTGTTTGTTTTTGTTTTATTTTTGTTTCTTTCTTGTTGCCCCAACTTTGTTTCACTTTTCTTGATGTTTTCTTTCAGGTTGAAGAGCCTCCTTCAGTATTTCTTGGAGTGCCGGCCTTGTGCTGGCAAATCCCTCAGTTTCTGTGTGGCTGAGAAGGTCTTCATTCCACCTTCATATCTGAAAGTTAATTTTGCTGGATAATTTATTCTTGGCTGGAAGTTCCTCTCTTTTAAATTTTTGAATATTGGATTCCACTTCCTCCTGGCTTGCAGAGTTTCTGCTGAGAAATCTGATGCCAGCCTGATGAATTTTCCTCTAAAGGTTATAGTTCTTTTTTCCCTGGCTGCCTTGAGAATTGTCTCTTTGTTTTTGATTTTGGACATTTTTAGTACCATGTTGTCTTGGAGAAGATCTGTTAGGGTCCAGGTATCTAGGGGACCTGTTTTTTTCTTGAACTTGGGGTTCCAGATCTTTCCATAAGTTTGGAAAGTTCTCATCCACTATTTGTTTGAGTATGCTCTCTGTAGAATATTCTTCTCCTTCTTCTATTCCTATTATCCTGATGTTGTTTTGTCTCATGGAGTCAGTTCTTGCAGAGTTCTTTCAATCCTTTTGGTTCTATATTTCCTCTCTTCCTCTTTCTGAGCTGTTTCCATGTTCTGATATTCGATATCACTAATTCTTTCCTCCATCTGGTTGGCCCTGTTTCTTATGGCAGTTATTTCGTTTCTCACTTCTTTTATTGTATTATTTATCTCCCACATTTCCATCTCAATCTTCATTATGTTTTGAATATCTTTGTTAAATTGTTCTTTTTGTTCATGGAGTTCTTTTTTTATGTCATCCATTTCCTTTTTAATGTTATTTATCTCAGCCATGGTGCTCTGCAAGTATGTTTTCATTTCTCTCAGAGCCTTTAGAATGGCTACTTTAAATTCTCTGTCACTTAGTTCAGAAACTTCTAGCTGTCTTGCTGAATTTCCTGATCTTTCTGAGGAGTTTTAGTTTTTAAGGAATTCATCCTGTGTGCTGGGTTCTTCGTCTTTGACATGAGGGCATTATGTTCAGTAGTAGTGCTCAGAGCCCAGATTGGTACTTTTGTGGTGTCTTGCTGTAGGGGAGATACGAGGTGGCACTGGGGGGGCAAGTGTTAGGAGAGAGGGGGGTTGTTTATTTCTTATTTCTGGTCTCCTGCTACGTTTGGAGGTGGTGTGCATCGATCATGGTCCCTCTGCTTCCTGTAGTTAGTTAGTTGGTTGGGGAGGCTATACGAAAGGGGAGAGGCCAACAAAAGGCACACTGGGGCAGCTCTACCTTCTGCCCTATGCTGGGGAAACTGGGTGATGCAGGCCGAGGCTGCTCCTTCTGGCTGGGGTGAATGCTATCAAATCTGCCTTTCTTCTTGGGCCTTTCTTCCGCGGCCAAATGTTGGAGCAGAGTCTGCGGGCTCGCACTGCTTTTAGGACCCAGGGGCACGTGAGCAGGCACACACACAAGTCCGAAGCTGTGTGTCTGACCCCACGGTAGGAAGGCAGCTGGCCCACCTCCGCAGTAGTCCGGGAACGGGAACTGCAGCCCCGTGCAGTAGCTGTGCACACCACACCTGCAGCCGGTCCGCCTCTGCAGTGGGCCAGGAATGGAAGTCGCAGCCCTTCACAGGAGTTGCACACGCCTGTGTTGTGGGTCCCAAGGGAGCCTAGAGCCAAGGTGTTCTCTCTGGAGTTCAGAGTCCTTGCTTAGCCCTGCTACCACAATAAAGCTCCAGAGGCTGACTCCTAAGTTCTGTCCCCAACTCGCCGCTCCAAATTCTAGCTCCCCAGCTCAGCTCCCCAATGATTCCCACTGTTGCTAGGGCTTTTCCTCTCATTGCCTCTTGGCTTCTCCCCTCCCATGCACTGCAGTCAGCCGTGATCCTGTTGCGATCTGTCTGTGCTCCCTCTCTTCTCTCTTGCTCACCTGCTTCTCTCTGACCTTTAGGTGTTTACTTGCGATGCATGGATTTCTCAGCTGCCGTTTTTTCACCCGGGTCCTCTTTCTTGTCTCCTGGGTGGGCGTTCAATTGTGTTTTCTGGGAGAGGCTTTACGGACCACCTCTCCAGTCGCTATCTTGTCCTCCTCCTCCAACAGTACATTTTTGAGTTCTAGAACATAGCCTTGAAATGGGGACTTAACTTACTGCTGCTACAGTATTAAGCAGCTTGATGGTTTCTGAGACATTGATTTTGGAAATGAAAAGGAGAGAGTGAAATTTATTTATTTTATTAGTTTAAATTATTGTTAGGGTAAATACCTTTCTGTTACATTTCCTGAAACATAACTCAGTTTATGCAAATTGTTTTTCTTTTCTGGGCAAGGACTCTCAGAGAGCCCTTGAATCTGTGCTCAGAACTAACCTATGGAACCACTGACTTGTGTTATTAGAAGAATTTGTCTTAAAGTAATTTATGATGTGCTATTAGCTATTTGTTTGACTGGTGGAAGATCTATCACGTTGACAAAAATAATAACTTAAAAAAATTACTGCCTCCTTCCTCTCACTTCTTTACCATGTGGGATGCTTTTAGCAATTTAAAAATTAAATACATATAAACTAGAAAAAGAGATTTTCAGATGAGTACACAAATAAAGAGAACTGCACACGAATCCTTCCTGTGATGATTTGAACTAACAAATCTCTCCACACCTGTAGAATTTGTCCAAAAGCTTTTTTTTTTAAATTTGTTTCTAAAATTATTTCACAGGCATATCTCTTTTATCATCTTCATTTCCAGAATAAGATACAACTTCATAAGAAAAACTTTTATATCTTTGGATGTGATATAAAAAAAGGTTTTTATCCTTAAAGATACTGCTTTATATATATAATCCATATCGTCCCACTGTTGTTAGTTTTACTGACTTAAATATCACAAAAAGAAGAAAAATTATTAAGTTAGAGTAGACACATTCTTGTTCAAATAATCGTAGACTACCGCTTAATTAAAATTTTCTGAAGTTTCTTATTCTGTTCTGAAGTGTCAAAATATTCCCATTTTAAAACAATTTACCTGAAATAAATTTGGCAAAACCTATAGTAATATTGTAATTAGTGACTTTCAAAAAACAATAAAATAAAATTATATATAATAGTCAATTGAGATTGACTACTGATAGCACCAAAGGAACAAGACAAACAAAGAGACAAAAACTCATAGACACAGACAATAGTTCAGTGGTTACTGGAGGACAAGGGGAAAAGCTTGTGGGAGAGGAGGAGGAGTGGTCAGATACATGGTGGTGGAAGGAGGACTGACTGGGTGTTGACACAATGCAACACATAGATGGTGTATTACAGAATTATACACTTGAAACCTATATAATTTTACTAACCAATGTCATCCCAGTAAATTAAATAAAAATAGGTGGTATAAACATTGAAAAAAAAAGATTGACTACTCATGATTCTATTTAATGATTAAGTAAGTGGTCTTGATGCTTTTGGGGCCATCACATTTATAGGTTTGGTTATGGGTTTATCCTCCACACAGGAGCCAACTGTCTGAGTCATCAAAGAGTTAGACACAAAGAGGATGAAACTCAAAGTCAGATGTAATCTATTGATCTTGCCTCCACTGGCAGTAATTCATTATCATTATAATTGATGTGGTAGGTTTTCCTTTATAAGATGCCCATGCTGGTCTGAAAGGCCCAGATCCTTGGAGTTTAACCTAGACTTCATCTTTGGTAAGGTTTGCTGAAGCTTACTTATAGCCTTGGATATAAGGATTTGACATTCCACTGTTTTTCTTCCTATTGGAGAAAAAAGTGTCTTTTCTAATATGCTTCAAGAAAGTGAAACTTTCAAAAACTGTGATATCTACCTCCTTCCCTCAATAAGTTAAGCATATATACATGGTCAAATCTAGCCAAAAATCTCCCTTTCTTAAATAGAGCATTTATGAGCTATTATTTGGTTTTCATTGTTGATAGGATTAAAAAACTCAGAAGTCAAGATTCAAGGTCTAAAAGGTTTTCTTTAGTGGGTGTATGGCCCTATGGTGTCTTTAACTGCACACTAATGAAGTTCCATTTTTATCTTTTCTGTGAAGTCTTCCTTAATTGCTTCAGTCCACGGTTAACATTCCTGTAAGATGTAGTTTATACAATGCTTCCTGTAAAGGTTGTTTACTCTTTTGTATATAGTTTACCTGATTTGATTATAGGCTCCTAAGTCCAAGAATCTTACTGCTTGCCCAGAGTAGGACCATGAGTCAATATTTATTGATTGATTATTTGATTTTGTTTCCATAGTGCTATAGTTACTTTAGATCTGGCATAAGTTTTCCAAGATGGCTGCCAGGTCATTATCTAACCAGATCAGAAATAACTGAAGAATATTCCTTTATTATGTATCAAATTTGAATCCAGCAATTCTTTGAGCACTTTCAATATGCCACATATAGTGTTTTTGGGCATACAAACAGTACCTACCTTTTATTAAAGAATTCATAAGTGTTAGGTATAATGTTATGTACTTTATATACATTGTGATATTTAATTATTGTAAAAATTATATTAAACAAGTGACATCATTATTCCCCTTTTACTGATGGGAAAGTGAGCCTAAGAGAAATTAAGTTATTTGCTCATACTTAAATAGAAAAGTTTACATGAGAGAATTTGGTTCAGCAATTTTGGCTCCAAAATTTGGATTTTTAACCATTACTTTAGTTAAAATCAGACAACTTAGGTTGTCTAAAACAGGAAGAACACAAGGACACGAATGGCTGCATCATTTAAGGTATTAGCATTGAGAAAGCTGTTACTCATTGCTTCCTATTCAAAGTTATTCCATTCACTTCCAGATCTCATACAATCTTGCTGCTGTCGTCACCATGACTGGTTGTCTCTTCCTCTTGCTAGCTCCCCTTTTAATTCTTAGCCTCCAAACAGCCATTTCTCAAATTTCTGTCCTCATACCTTTTCTTTTTATTCTCTACCTACTGGTGCTCAAATTCTAGAGTGCATTGGCATCGCCTTAGGAACCATACAAAATTCAGAGTCCCAGGCCCCTGCCCAGAATTAGAATTTTGCAGGGGAAGGATTCAGGAATCTCCATTTTAAATAAGCAGCCAGGTGATTTTAATACAGGTGAGAATCACCCTGGGAAATACAGAGCCTTTTCCCTCTCTCAAGGTCTTCATCTGCCCCAGCACCTTCCATAATTACCTCATTGTAAACAACTTTCTATCATTATCTCCACAACAGGCTCATCATGGTCCAGATTCACATTCTAACTGTGTTATTGACATTTCCAGTTGGATGTCCTACTGGCTCCTGACACTCAGTATCTCCAGAACCAGACATACTCTTGCCTCCAAAGTATCAGTTGTTCTTTTTGAACTCCCTGTTTCTACTGATTGTGCCTCATTGGTCTCCTGGAACTTAATCTCAAAACCTTAGTCAGAGTCATCTCTCACCTTCAAACCTTTTCAGCGCCTACATGCAATTAATTGATGAGTCCCTGACTGTCTTCCTCTGCTGTGATGCTTCCACATATCCCAGTAGATCTCAGTCCCCTGGCAAAGCTTTGCTTGGGTCCCCAGTAAGACCCATTAAATCAGAATGTCTGGGAGTCAGCCCTGGTAATTAGTAGTTTTAAAAATGCTCCAGGTGTGCATTGAAAGTGGGAAACTCTGAAATAGTTCTTTGTTTTTTTCTTGTATGTGGGTAGTTCCCTGGCTGGGAATCGAACCCAGGCCGCAGCGTTGACACAGTGCCAGCGCCAAAGCCTTAAGCCACTACACCACCAGGGAACTCCTGAAATAGTTCTTAAAGTCTAATATTGATAAGGCCACCTAGAGACCTTCATGGTCTCCATTCCCAGAGACAATGATTCATTCTTTAACTGTTTTGAGAATCAGGAAAGGTGATTAGTTAATGGATTTTGGCAGTCACCCAGAAGAGTGAGACTATGAGAACCTGAACTAATAAACAAATGTGAAAGACAATGTGGAATTATGAGCTGTTGGAGTTGTAAATTGGCTGAGAAGCCTGGAGAGAAATAATGACAGATACAAACAGGAGTGACAGACATAGTAATCACAGTTTAGAAAATCAGAATGCTGATGGCAAGGGGGATAGGCAGGAGAAAAAGCTTTTGAAGGGGAGGAATCAATGAATTTTGTTCTGCTTTGAAGTATTGGCGGGTAGGTGGAGATGTTACTTAGGTAGCTGATGATTCTCCAAGTGTGGTCCCTAGACCAGTAGTATCAGCATTACTTGAGAATTTGTTATAAATGTAAATTCTGGACATCCTCCCTTCCCATCCCCAACCTCCTGAAAAAACTCTGGTGGGGCCCAGCAATGTGTGGTTTAACAAGCACTCCAGGTAATTCTCAGAACTACGTAGAATCCGATAACCACTGTCTGAGTAGTGGTCCTCAAAGTTTATCGTGCATCAAAATCACCTGGAGCTCTTTTTAAAGACAACATCCAATCCCTAGAGTTTTTGATTCGCTAGGTTGGGGTGGGGCATAGAATTTGCATTTCTATTATAACAAGCTCACAAGCAGTACCATGGGGTGCTGGTATAGGGACCACATTTTGAAAAACATTGGTCTAGCAGTCAAAGACAAAAGAGATTGGAACTAGAAATATAGACTTGGGAGTAATCTATATAGCAGAAGTAATTCAAATCTTGGGTTCTTTCCCAGACTACTGTGGTTATCTCCTAACTGGTCTACAGCATCCTAATGGATCTCTCTGCTTCCCTAATCCCCAATCTATTTTGCACACAGAAATCAGAGACATCTTTTAAGATCATAAATCCTGTAGTTACAATAAGTTGCATACCACTCTCCAATCGCTTCGCATTGCTCTTATTTGAATGCTATACATAACCTGATTAGTCCTGCTTAATCCGGCCTCCTTCTCCAACCCCATCCCCGGTCACTCTCCTTTCCTCTCACTCTGATCCAGCCACACTGATCTTTCAGGTCCACAAACATGCCACATTATTTCAAATCTGAGGTAATCTGCTCACATTATTCCCTTGCCAGAACCACTCCACCCCAGCTCTTAGGACCACCAACTCCTCTTCACCTTCTTATCTCAGTTTAGATGTCACCTTCTTTGACAGACTTTTCCTTATGTCATCTCTTGCTAATTACTCTACCTGTGTTGTTTGTGTTCTTCGTCACTATTATCATAATCATCAAATATGTGTGCTTGTTTTCTTGCTTATTAATTGTCTCCTTCACAAGATTGTTAGCTCCCCCGGGGCAGGGGCTTGTTGAATGAATGAATGAACCTTAGCAAATCTTATTCACTCTTATTAAATGCAGTTGAATGAATAAATGAAAAAGACTGAGAAGTAAGACAATAAAACTAAGGGCAGAAATTTGGAGAATGTATATTTTACAGGAGTTGGGAGTGGAGAAGAAAGAAATGCTAAAGGCAAAAAGAACAGGTAGGGCACTTTAAGAATACTGCCCTAATTGTCATAACAAAAGATATATAAAAATATACATGCAAATACACGTTTATGCATGTAAACACATAATAAACGTGCGTGCGCACACACACACACAGTAAAGATATCTAAATGTCTACATCTAGTGGTATGGATAGACATTTGGAAGAGAAGTATAATAATGTCAATGAAATAACCCTAGAGAAAAAGTTTCAAAGGGGCAGCATTTGTAATCAATTGCCAGATCTATGACAACAAGATACTGAGCATCGTAAAAGGCCAATAGGAGGGAAGATTATTGATGGGCATGAAGGTGTTTTCATTTTACTAACACAATTCAATACGTGAATTATAGTTTACCAAAGTCCTTCAATCATTTCATTTGATCCTCAGGAAAAAAATCTCAAAAGACAGGCAGGATAGCTCTCACCATTTTCATCAAGTATTGATGAAGTAGAAGTAATAAGCATAGGTTGTGCTTTCAAGAAGTTTGGTGGCATCTCTCATTACAAATTTAATCTGCAATAATAGATACCTACTCTTTAAATAGAGATTATTCAAGGCCAATCATAATATGAGCAAACAGGTCCAGGAAACAATAGTAACTTCAAAACAGACCTCCATTGAGCTTCTCAAGTTCCCTTCCTAAACTGAGTACTTAATTCCTTAGAATCAGAGATTTTAAAATTCTACTTGGAAAAAAAGAATGTAGACTGTTTAAAATAGTAACAATTAATTTTACCCTTTGGTTTAATCAGACTACCAATCTAAGTTTAATGGCATTTGTAGATGTCAGCATTAAGCACAATTTGCCATTAGCTCCTAACATCTGAAGCACACTTTGATGGATCAAGTGTACAGTTTTTTATGTGTCCAAATAGCAAATATTAACATAAAGTCCCTAGTAGAATTGAATAATTATGGGGGAAATACTGTAGGACAGAAATGCAATTACTACTCAGGATGTTAAAATTTGGTAGAGAACCATCTGCACTGGTTGTCTATATCCATGAAATTTCATAGTTGGAAATAGCTTTTCCTTCACAAGTCTTGGATATCTGGGAATACTGCAAAAACAAGCTTATGAAGTAAGAAAGAAGGGAATTAGAAGCTTCTTGAGGTTTTCATTTTATGAATATAACTCAATATGGAAATTACAGTTTACCAAAGTCCTTTCATCATCATTTCATTTGATCCAGAGAAACATTTCGAAACACAGGTAGGGCAGCTCTCACCATTATCCCTTGAGGCCCAGGAGGTCAAGTGGATAATCAGCTAGTAAATAGCAGAGGACAGGAGACATGGCTTCTGCACCTAGGTTCTATGCTCTTCTCTCTGCACAGAACAGCCTCATCATACTCAGAGCAGACATGGTTTGCATGTTTTTGAAAAGAAAAAAGCTCCCCTTCTCTTGTGCTATCACATTGTACCAGCAGGACATTTGGCCTGTGCATGTCTGGTCACCTAGTAGATTTATTAAAAAAACAAAACAAAACAAATGAGACCTGAATGTGCCAAAACATGTGGCACAGTCAGTGTTTCCGAATGTCAGGAGAGGGAGAGACCATTAACTGTGATGGCTTTTATTCTTCTTGTTAGATATTTGCTCCAGATAGTCACTTTCTCCAGGGTTACAATATATTTTTAAAGCATTAGGTCAGTGAATACCTCTAGGGGTTTATTGATTCTTAGGATTTTGAACTATAGTTCCATTTTTAAGCTCCAGTGATGGATGAGGGATGAACCATGGCTGTCTACAAGGTTTAAAATATAGTTAAATGAATTAAACTAGCGAAATGACATATTGGATAATTAGAACTAAGGGGAAGAGTGGTAACATATTTATTTATTCATAGTGACTTTTCAAAATTGAGTTTTTTTGATGTTTTTTATTTTTATTTTTAGACTTAACTGGGGTAACACTGGTTAACAAGAATTACATAGGTTCCAGGCGTACAATTCTACAGTCTATCCCGTGTGTTGCATTATGTGTTCACCACGCAGTGTGAGTTTTCTTTCTGTCATCATATATTTGGCTCCTCCTTCCTCTTCTCCCATCCCTCCCTCCTCTCCCTCCCCCTCCCCACTTGCCCCCAGGTAACCACTAAACTATTGACTGTGTCCATGAGTTTTTTGTTTTGTTTTGTTTTTTTCTTTGTTGCTTTTAGTTTTATATTCCACATATGAATGAAGTCCTATGGTTCTTGGTTTTTTCTGACTGGCTTATAAAAATTGAGTTTTGTGTTGGGAGTTTTATTAGTATTATTGTCAGTATCAGTACCAGTTTCCTATTTAATGGATAAAGAGATAAAACAAAGATGAGCTAATAAACTGAATGAAAGAATACTTTCAGGACAATGTCTTAATTATAACAAAAGATATATACACACTCACAATAACAAATATCTAAATGTTTATATTTAGCTGCATGGTTGGTCACATGTTAGCTCAGGTAGAATACTATATGAAACATGCTGCTTAAGTAAATGTATGTATATGTAAAAACATTAAGGTTTTGTTCCTGTCGAGCAATGTTAAATTGGTGAAATTCTATAACTGAAAATTCTGATGCTTTTTTCATAGCCATTACATGATGATAGTGAACAAATAACCTGGTATCCAATCACTTCCTGCTCAGTAGAGAGCTCTTTGTTGTTTTCTCTGTCATTTCCTCTTTTTTGTTCCCCCACCTATACATATTCACACACACACATATATATACATGCTCATTATGACGGTGCTTTTAAAATGTCCATCTGTGCAAACCACTGTATTAGATACTGCTGGGAAAAGAAAACACAGGTGAACCATACAGAATAGTCACACCGATTCCCATTTTTTGAGTCTAGCTTTGGAAGTAGCTTTTAATCTTAGCTCTGACACTTTCTGACTCTATTGTCTTGGCTAAATTCCTTATTTTCTCTATACTTCAGTTTTTCCTCTTCTTTTAAATCTGTGGACTGGAAATAATAATATCTACCTTTGTAAGTTTTCTGAGGGAAGTCAGTGGGATAAATGGGTAAAGCATTTTGCACAGTGTAAGCTATTATTGTTGTCATTATAATTATAATATGCTATTTCAACAATCTCATACTCTAAAATATAGACTTAAATATAGCTAAGTCTAATAGAAACAATTAGCAATATAACAAAGGCATAATTAACTGCTGTTTAAATGCTTCTTTAAAAAAACACAACCTCATAAATTTAGCCTTGGGAACAAAGGAACAAACCAAGCAGAACTGATCATTTTTCCAGGCTCTATAAATACGATTCCCTTTTGCCATTAAATGAATAATGTCTTCAAAACATCAGTTAGATGCAACACAGAATTATAGATAGGAAATTGGCTTCACTTTTAAATTCAGCAAGTCGGCCAGCTCAGCAGAGGAAATTCAGGAACAGAGTGAGAAATAGAATAAATAATTTTTAAAAGGTGTCCTCTATTTCTAAAGTTCTATGATTTCATGGTTAAGATACTTGATGGAGTTTCCAGAGATATAAAAAAAAGACAATTCAGAAAAATAGCATTTTCAAATGCTAGTTCCCTTCCTCTTCCCCATGCATCTCCCCTCCCTGATTTTTTTTGAATTATCTTCTGAAAAATTGGTCTTGGAACAGAATTGACATTAGTTATTTTGAATAACTTGGGTCACGAGGGAGGAACTCTATTAAAAAAATTCTCTGAGAAGTGAATTATTGATTCAGTTTGTGGTATAAAGTTGAGGTGTGTGTTGAGGGAGAATGAAAGTCTTTTGCCATCACATATTATAAGGAAATTAAAGATAAAAGGATAGGAAATGCATGCCTTAGAAATTTGGGGGTAAATAGGACTAAGTATTACATGTTAATTATGGTGTGGGAGCTAGTTAAGATAGAAGTAAATTAGAAAATAACCCTGATGTTTGAAATTTACTAAAACTAATCTTTAAAAATATTGGCTAATGTCAACTAAATCTGTTACTTTTTCCTAAGGCAGCTAACTTGTATAAGAAGCTCCTTTTACACATTTTGCTTTCTCATTAGTTCATTCATCAACAATTTATTATTTATTACATACCATCCATGATGAAGACAGATATGGTCCCAATCCTGATGAAGGTTAAATTCTAGTCACAAAAATGGCCAGAAAGAAAAGAGAGGAAGAAAAAGAAGCTTGTGGATAACCCAGAGTGAAAATCTGTCCCTTGAATGATAAAAATTTGATGTAATCTAAGCTTCCTCAGAGTAGCTCTTGATGACAGTATGGTCATATTCAGCTGATGTTAGTATTAAAACAATAGCATTTGTTAAAAATAAATGCTATAAAAATATAGATAAAACTCTGCAGAGGAGAAATTTGAGAATATTATCCTCTTGAAAAAAAAAGATTGCTATAGTGTAATTCAATTGTGATGGAATGTTCTTTCCACCTCCCATGGTAGACCATGTGGTGCATCAACAATTTAAATTATTCCTTAAATATTCCCTTTAGGCTTTGTAAAGGTAATATTTTTGAAAGAAGTCTGTCATTGCTTTAACAATTCCTTTAATCAACAATCAGACGATTTACTCAAATGTGGTGCCAAACTTTCATCATGAAGACTGTGATGGTGTATCACTTCCTTAGTCCCTATCACTCAAAAGGGTGAGAGGATTAAATAAATCTTTAAATGCAGATTTTTGGTTTATATAATTCTTATTTATCTTCTAGAAAGTGATTGCTAGACTTACTTAAGATTCCCCTGTGTATCATTAAGTAATTTTAGCCTTCTCCTTTTTTATTATTTTTACAGTGAGTTTGGGAGAGCTCAGTTTTAAGTCCTTGAGGATTTCATGTTTTTCTGTTTAAGCCTCGAGGGAAGCTAAATTTAAAAGTAAGAAAATAGTAATAAAAGTGATGAGGATGAGAAGTTTTGGTGCTATGAAATGTAGACTCTATTCTCCCTGTCACAAGCTGAATCAAGCAGTAGCTTTTGGTTTTGATTAGCACTTTACTTGCTATTTTAATAAATATGAACCAGTATTCAGAATTTAAATATCCTGCTGCTTAACTATTTCCAAAGAGCCATCCAGCTCTTTTAAATCGTCTTTGTTTTAAAATTTTAATTTGTTTGGCTCAGTCTCACCTTAGAATGTTGTAGTCTCATGGTAAACTCTTTTATAAGTTGATTTCTAGAATCATAAGCAATTCTTCACCTCCTACTCCTAAACTAACTGCTTCCTCGTGTGCCAAAATTGTTGGTGCTGACAGCTTTTCTGCCTTGTTTTATCTGGTTCCCACAGTAAGTATGAGAGACAAACACAAGAATGTGTCCAGTGTTGACTGGATGCATCATGACTGCAGTGATACTTACAGTTCCTCTAGGAAGCGAAGACTGTGCAGTGGACTTGGGGGCAGCTGACTGATGTTGTTCATACTGAGGTCTCTGGAGAGGAAAACAGACAGTGTGTGAGTGGCATATGCCACCACAAGGAAATCCAGCTGTTCCATTCACACATATTCAAGCAATAGAGCCAAATGAACTCATTCTTTTGCTTGACAAATGAGTCGCTATTTTGCATCTTACATATGTTGGTTTTCTTACACCCCACTCCCCACCATGCGGGGCTCTTTAGCAAGTCAGAGACCCTAGGAGGAGCTTATATGGTTCAAAATAATCTAGATCATTCATGGGCACGGTTGTAATTTTTCATGTTTAAGATTACATGAGTAGGACAGCAAAGGAAAGACACAACTCAGCTTTGTGTTTTGCTTTAAGTTTTGTGACAAAGGGAAATGTCTTCACCATGCAACTCCGAAAGTTCTGTTTCCCTGGAACTATAAGCACCTTGTATAAACAAATGTTTTGATTCAAAGAAACCTAAAAAAACAAAACAAAACAAGACAAAAATCCTATTCCCTTCTTCTAATATGTTCTTTTTGCAGGTTCTCCGATTGCATTAAGTAAGTGAAATGAACCATAAAACAAGGGTGTAATGTGATCCTGCTCTGTAGCACACTTCCTGCTGTGACCGCACAGTAGTTCCTGGCACAGGAAACAACAAGCCACTGTGGGCAGAACTCAATCAATTTTTGTTTTAAATGAAACTCTGTGTAATTAGATTTTATTCTGCTTTTTCCATTTCTTTACTGTCTCCCACATGATCCCACAGCATCACTGTTATATGCCACCTGTATTTCAGAGCCCAAAAGACCGATGTCAGATGAATTCTAATTAAAACCAACTAAGACTTTATATATAAATAGTCAGCTGAAGACTGACTTAAAATAACTCATTGGTCAAACCTGATGATTCAGAACTAACGCCATTTATAGTCCAAGACCAGGTCTACATACTTAGTTTATCGAGAAATATTTTCTTATTTATTCTTTTATTAATTGATTTAATTGACATAATTGCATTAGTTTTAGGTGTACAACATAATGATTTGAAACATATATAATACATAATATATACATTAATATATGATTAATACATAATATATAACATATAACACATAACATATATATTATGTTATAGATAATATATTTATATATATTATGGAAAACATATGAGGTTGGACAATTAATTTCATGAACTCATCCTAGAAAAAGTGTTATATACCTCATTGCTGAATATTACTACAGTTACCTTTGAAGTACACCCCTTGGGGAGCTATGCACCGACACCAGGACCTAGCGATTTTGGAACTCTTTTTTCTGGAATGGCCATCAGAGGTGGCTTCGTACCCAAAACCTCACAATTAAGTTCGCGAACGTGCCACCATGCACTTACGTTGGCAGCACTGTACAAACAACTCAGTAAGATGTCGACAGTTCTGATAGCCGTTTCAGAAGAAGAGTTCCAAAATTGCTTTGAAGGGTGGACTAGGTGCTGGCATCAGTGCACAGCTTCCCAAGAGGAATACTTCAAAGGTGACATAGTGATAGTCAGCAATGAGGTATGCAGCACTTTTTCTAGCATGAGTTTGTGAAATTAATCGTCCAACTTTGTATGTTGTCCAGAGTGTATCTAGCCATATAATATAAAAAATAGAGGCATTTATTGCTGGATTTTTCCAGACAGCATATGTATATCATATATATATTTAATATATATATAATATATAAAAATAATTACCACAAATTTAGTTAACATTCATCATCACCATACAGTTTCATAACAACTTTTAAATACACAGTACAGTATCATTAACTACAGTCAACATGCTGTGCATTATATCTCCAGGACTTACTTATCTTATAACTGGAATTTTGTACCTTTTGACCACCTTCACTCATTTCACTCATGATCTTTTTTAAAAATCTGGATTATTCCTGTTATTGAAGTGGTCATATCCATTGTATCTAACCAGCTGATTTCAGTATCATAGCTTGGTTCCTTGGTCAAATATTAAATTAATTAGTGATGCTAAGAATTGAGAAATTATTCACTCTCTGCTTTTAAAAAGTCATTAACAGGTATAAGGAAGATACAATATTTTGGTAAATATTTTAGAGTATGGTAAAAAATGCAGAATTATTAATTTTAATATGATATAGTTGAGTTAAATGCTATGTTCTCAAGCTAAAACTAAACAATGCCTAGATTACAGAGTAAAAAACACATTTATTGTTCATATTTTAATAATCTAGATTTTCTTCTGGCATTGTCTAGGTAAGAGAGCCAAATAATTGATTAGCAATTTCAATTTTTTATGCATATATTTTCCTGAAGTAGCTGTTTAGTTCACTGAACAGACATGTATTAAACTATCAGTGCAGTTTCTGGATTCTTCATGGAAGAGCTGTTTGCTTTTTGGTATGTGGGTAGCTCCCTGACTGGGAATTGAACCCTGGCCGCAGCACTGACAGCGCCAGCGCTGAAGCCTTAAGCCACTACACCATCAGGGATCTCCCTCTGGATTCTTCATAGTGACTATGTAATCTCTGTAAAAATTTGATATTTCTCAAAGATATTCCTCTATTTTTTAATTGACATTTCACTTATTTTCTAAAAGGATCAAGGGGCTTTGCTTTTGGATCATGTTTATTGGTAGCCTAGATCAAAGCTGTCAATTTTAAGACAGCTGGCATGGAGAGCAATGACTTTCTCTTGTCTGATACTTCTTTGTGTGATGTGCAAAACAGTTTGGGATGAAACATTAATCTTGTCTATGTGCAGAAAACTCTAAAGAAAACACAAAATTTACATATTAAGGAGATTCATAAGCACTCACATTATTTTAATATTTATTACTCTATTTCTGGTACCTGGAAGTGAAGTTTATGTAAGCATTTACTCCTGACATTCTCTTTGGAGCACTTTTTAGGGTGGAGGAGCAGAAAGAGTGCAGGCATTGTTAGAGTATAGTGAGAGTCTTGGGTTTGAATTTGGGCCTCGCCATCCACTAGCTGCATGACCTTGGGACAATTAAACACCTTGTGCAGGCTTCCTCATATTTAACCAAGAATGTCTCTGTATTAATGGTTAGAAACTCTATGATTAATTGTTTCCAATCAGAAGGAGGTGACTTAATTTTCTTATTAAAAAGGAGAATACCTTCCTTTCCCAACAGTAATTAATAACTTCTCCATATTACCTGACAGTGTGGTTCCTCTTAGAAAATGAGCTAGTACTGCTATAGTAAAATCTTATCAACTATTTTCTAGGACAGGCTATTTTCTTTTAAAGAGCTTCCAGTAATTCATATAAGCCTATAACAAAAAATAAATTTTTTTAAAGTAGAAATTTTATTCAGTTTTTAAAGTAAATAAAAAAGTTTCTTAAACTCCCTTATCCATGACTCTGGTGATACTTTCTTCCTACATTCAGAAAAGTAAAAAAACTTTTTCAATAAAATTTTCAAGTAAAAACTCTTATACATATGTCCTCTTAACTACCACTTTCTTTCTTTTTTTAAAAAATTAGTTTCAGGTGTACAAAAAAACATAATGGTTAGACATTTACTCACCTTACAAAGTGACAACCCCAAGTCTACTACCCATCTGACACATTACATAGCTATTATAGTACCATTGACTACTTGTATATTCCCTATGCTATTGATAATAATTTTTAATAACAATAATGTAAGGTAAGAATGAAGTAGGTCTTTAAAGTATAAATTCAGCGTGGGTAAGATAAAAATTAATTGGTTGGCATTTACTTTTTTCCTTCTGTGTGCACCTTTCACATTGATGTTCAAGTATAATAATGGTCCTCTAAGTCAGTGCTTCCCAAAGTATCCACGGTAAAAGACAAATTTTTAAAAATGCCTAATTTGCTGGTAACTTATGTTTTTGTAAAACATAATAGAAATTAATTACAGAAAAGTGAAATAAAAACACAAAGCTATGCAAAATAGAAGACAATAATTTGTTACATGATTCAACTACAATAACAATAAAAGTTTCTAAACCATTACTATCAAATTCCTTTTTAAAGACTTTTATTAAAAAATATAGCTATCATACAACACATCAGTTGTATGTTATATCAGTTTCAGGTGTACATCATAGTTGTTTAACATTTATATACCTAAAGAAATACTCACCATAAGTCCAGCAACCATCTGACACCGTACCTTCATTCATTTCACAATATTATTAACTCTATTCCCCTGTTGTATGGTACTTGCCCATGACTTACTAGTTTTATATTTGGAAGTTAGGACCACTTATTACCATTCACCTTTCCTCCCCTTTTTAAAGTTTTCAATTACAATTGGCATTCAATATTATTTTATATTAATTTCAGGTGTACAGAATAGTGGTTAGACATTTGTATAATTTAAGAAGTGATTCCCCCCAACTAGTCTAGTACTCATCTGGCACTATACATTAGTTATTACTATATTATTAATTATATTCCCAATGCTTTACTTTACATTCATATAGCTATTTTGTAACTATCAATTTGTATTACTTAATGCCTTCACCTTCTCCACCCTGCCCCCGCTCCCATTTTTATCACCCTGATAAATCTAGTACCCATCTACAGCACATATGGTTATTACATTAGTGACTGTGTATCTTATGCTATACCCTATATCCCCATGACTGCTTTGTAACAATCAATTTGAACTTCTTAATTCTTTCCCTTTTTTCACCTACTCCCTCAACCCACTTTCATCTGCCAACCACCAAATGTTTTCTGTATGTATGAGTTTGTTTCTGTTTTGCTTGTTTGTTTATTTTGTTCTTTAGATTCCAAATATAATTGAAATCACATTGCACCTGTCTTTCTCTGTCTGACATACTCCACTAAACACAATATCCTCCAGGTCCATCCATGCTGCCACGGATGGCAAGATCCCATTCCCTTCAATGGCTGAGCAATATTCCACAGTATATATGTACCACATCCTCTTTATCCATTAATCTATCAGTGGACACCCAGGCTGCCTCCACATCTTGCTCATTATAAATAATGCTGCAATGAACATATTGATGCATTTGTCCCCTTGAAGTAGTGTTTTGGGTGTCTTAGGGTAAGTTCTCAGAAGTGGAATTACTGGGTCCTTTTTTGTCTGTTGTTATAGCCTTTGCTTTAAAGTCTATTTTTTTCTGGTATAAGTATTGCTACCTTACCTTTTTTGTTTTATTTCTATTTCCATGAAATAACTTTTTCCATTCTTTTACTTTCAGTTTGTGTGTGTTTTTCTATCTGAAATGAGTCTCTTGTAGGCAGCATATGTAAAATTTTTGTTTTCTTATCCATTCTTCTATCTTATGTTTTTGATTAGAGCATTTAATCCATTTACATTTAAAGTATAATAATTATTGATAAATATATAGTTAATGCCATTTTATTATTCATATTTTTTATTTTTTTTCTTTCCATCTTAAAGAAGTCCTTCCGACATTCTTGATAATACTTGTTGAGAAATCAACTGACAATCTTATGGGAGCTCCATTATAAGTTATTAGTTGCCTTTCTCTTGCTGCTTTTAGGATTCTCTCTTTGTCTTTAACTTTTGTCATTTTAATTATAATGTGTCTTGGTGTGGGCCTGTTTGGGTTCATCTTGTTTGGGACTCACTGTACTTCCTGGCTTGTATGTCTATTTCCTTCACTAGTATGTTTTCAGTCATTATTTCTTCAAATAGGTTCTCAATCTCTTTCTCTGTCTCTTCTCCTTCTGGTACCCCTATGTTGCAACTGTTGTTACACTTAATGTTGTCCTAGAAGTAAACTATTCTCATTGTTTAGGATTCTTTTTTTTTCTTGCTGTTCCAATTGGGTGTTTTCTGCTACCTTGCCTTCCAAATCGCTGATTCAATCCTTCACTTCATCTAGTCCGCTGGTGATTCCTTCTAGTGCATTCTTTATTTCAGTTATTGTATTCTTCACTTCAGATTGCTTCTTTATCTGGTTTTTATGTTCTCTTTTTTGCTTACTATCTCTTTTCTGAAATTCTCACTAAGTTTCTTGAGAATCCTTATAACCATTGTTTTGAACTCTGTATCTGGTAGGCTGCTTGCCTCCATTTTGTTTAGTTCTTTTTCTGGAGTTTTTCTGCTGTTCTTTCATTTGGAACATATTTCTTTGTTTCCTTATTTGGCTGCCTTTCTGTATTTGTTTCTATATATTTGGTATATCTGCTATGTCTCCAAGTCTTGCTGGGTGGCATTATGTAGTAGGTCCCTACTAGGGCCCAGAGGCACAGTCTTCCTGGCCACCTGTGCTGAGTGTTCAGAAATGTCCTTTGTATGGGTTGTATGTGCACTTCTGTTATAGTTGAGCCTTGATTGCTATCAGCACATCAGTGAGTGAAATTGACCCTCAGGCTGAGTGGCTGTGGGGTTTGTCCATGTCCACAGTTATGTGTGGGGCTTACCACATTGAGTGGGATTTGGCCCAGTGGACTCTGGTACCTGATGAGACTGCCCTATGGGTGTGCCACTTGTGGGGCTTATTGGGTGGTGCTCTACTGTGGTTTCATGCTGATATCCATGTCTTTTGGTTTTGGGCCTTTTGGGAGGGGCTTCGACGCAGGCCTGTTAGCCACTGTCTGTTACTGGCTGGGGACTACCTGGTAGGAACTACAAAGCAATCCATGGTTGCTCGCTGCCTGTGCTGACCTGGAGGCATGTGGGAGAGGCCATGCTGCAAACTGAGGATGGCTGTTAATGGTGCTAAGCCTAGGGTAGTTCAGCAAAGAGCCAGGAAACTCTAAGGCCTGCTACCACCTGCTGGCTCCCTTAAGGTTCAACCATTGATAAAACCTCCTGGGATACGTGAGTTAGGTGTGGCAAGGCCTTAGGATTTAGTAGGGTGGAGTGAACAGAGCTCACCAGATCAATTCAGGTTCAGATTTAGCCATGGGCATGAGATAAGGGCTCAACACCTGCCAGCTGCCTGGAAGGAGGACTCCACACAGGGAGAATGACAATTGTCCCTTCCTCCCTCTCCTTGAAGCCACACAACTCAGTCTTTCTTTGTATGTCTCTGATGCTCCCTGAGTTACTGTCCCTCTGTTGGAGCCCAGGGTGAGTGCCTGGGAGCAAATGAGTCTATCTGGGCTTTTTAAGAGGATGTCTGGGTTTCCTGCAGCCTTTTGTCTTACCCAAGCAGTTGGAATATCCACTGTGTTTCACAGCCAGGTGTTGTGAGGACTCCTTTTACTGGCAGCAGTACTCTGAGCTGGGGAGCCTGGTGTGGGGTTGGGGTCCCTCACTCCTCTGGGGGGAACTTTCACACCTGAGATATTCCTCTCAGTTTTCAACTGTCACATGGAGGTTTGGGACAAGCCTGGTTTGTGTCTCTGCCTCTCCTACCAGTCTCAACATGGCTTTATCTTTATATGCTTAGTTATAAAACTTCTGTTCAGCTAGACTTCAGATGGTTCTCCAGGTTGATTTTAAAAAATAATTTAGTTATAATTTTGATGTGCTTATGGGATGAGACAAGCAAAGCATTCATCTGTTCTGTCATCTTGGATCTCTCTTACTCTCCAATTCATATCTGTTGTGGATCAATAAAAAATAGCCATGGCTGGGATGGGTTTTTGGACCACTCTTTGATTGGCAATGCTCTTCTTGCCTCATGTCAAGAAGGACAAGGCTTAAATTACTTAAGTAATTTATCTCAACTTCCAGTCAATAAATGAAAGAATGAGAACAAGCTTCCTACTCTGCATAAAAATATCCTTTTTCTGACTCCTACATTATTTTAAAATTTTTACTTTTATTTTAAAAAGAGTATCTGGTACTTTTGACACCCAGAACACATATATAACCTTAAAAGCAAATGAGGGGTGTCTAAAAATAATTCCCAATCCTGTACTTTATTTATTTTTTAAACTATTATTTTTAAAATGGCCCTGTTTTGCAAACCTTGTCTATGATTCATTCTCCTAAAATCAGTGAAACAATGTAATGGATTTCTTTATTTAGTTCCTCTTTTGCCAAGATGTTGGAATTAATTTTGAAGAACTGGTCACTAGAGAAAAAGAGCTCATTAAAAAATAGATGATTTATTGTGCCAAGGTGGTCAAATATGTTAAACCATTTTTCCCTGTCTCATCCCATTCTTGTCTATGCTGTGTTAATGATCATGTCTAGTAATCTAGAACAGGGGTTGCAAAGTTCCATGGGAAATATTGACTGTATATTGGAATCACCTCAGGATCTTTAAAAAATATTAATATCTGGGTACCACGCCCAGAACTTCTGAGTTAATTTGTCCAGATGGACCTTGGGATTTTAAAAAGCTTCTCAGGTAATTTGAATGTTCAGCCAAGGTTGAGAAGCACAACACTGGACCAACTCTGACCTCTACAATGCACTCAAAATTTAGGAGGCTTTATATGATTGAAGATAACTGTTTTCTGTGAGTAGAGAGTTCCATCCAAGCAGATAGTATCTTTCTTTTGGAAATACTTTTGTTGCTTGCAGCTCTGTTATGTTTTCTTCATTTTACAAATATTAATTGAACATTAATTGTGAGCAAGTCTAGGAACACAGTGGTGAATCAATTCAAGTCATCTTCAACTTTTCCCTTTCCTGCCATCCCTGTATCCATAAGCTGCCCAGTGTTAATTCTCCTGTAGAGCTTCTGGATCTGACATCTCTTCTTTCTTGGTTGCTACCTTTGGTCAGGTCTTTATTATGTGGTTAATTGTTCTGCTTTCCATGCTTACCATGTTTCCTCATTCTAAATCATCTTCTTCAGCATGACCAAAGAAATTGCCCTGAAAAGTTCATCTGATCATCACTCCACTCAGAGTCATTGCTAGCCAAAAGGAATGGCATTTCCTTAGGAAGATTATTTGGAAAAGGGCCCCTCCTCTGAAGGTGTGTGGTGAATTACAGAAAAGGCCCTCTTTCTTCCACTGAAGCAGCCACAGAGTGGGATGAATGGGTTGGCAAGCAGAGCTTGGCCTGGAGTCCAGCCCCCATGGGAGCCTCTGTGCAGAGTACAACCTGCTCAACTGTAGCCATATGGGACTCTCCTGTCTGAGAACTTTTGCTAGTTTCAGGTCTCTTCGAGGAACTAATGCCTAAACATCTTAGCCTTTTCACAATCTGGCCTAATGTATATTCCCATCTTGATTTCATGCCATGTTTTTCTGTGCACTGTATGCTTCAGTTACACTGAAATTCTTGCTGTTCCCTTTTGCTTCTTTCTTTACACACATGATTCTCTTTCTTTAGAACGTATTCGCCTCCCTATTCACAAACTACTCTTGTGCTCTCCTGCATCCCTCTCCCCATTCAAGATCTAGCTTAACAGACCCTTACGTTTTTGATACAACCTATTATCTTTCCAGCTTAGGTGTTCTCTATTTCAACCTCTCGTCCTCTGATACTTCCAGTATCAAAGCCTTGTTTTACCCTAAGAATCTACCTTATATCATGTGCTGATCAAGTGGATCATTATCTCACCAACTCCCTCAACTCCCTAGTGCCCTGTCTTCTGTTTCACTCTCTTGGCAAAACTCCAGCTCTGGAAAAACACCGTAACTCATCTTCTCTGTTACTATCCGAGGGTACTGAGTGATACTAGAAAATAAAAACTCACAAATGTGCAGATTAGTGACTATAAATTCATGGTCTTTGTGGGTTTTCATCACTGCTGCACAATCCTGTTATTTGTTATTGCTCAATTTACTCCCACAGGGACCATTGCCAACTTTTACCACTTGCCTCAAATCTCTTAATCAACAACTGCTCCCATTATGAGACACCTTCCTTCTTACTTCCTGGAAATAACAACTCTTTAGATCACCAAACATGAAATGGCCAAATTCTTGGTCTCTTTTGTCCCCTGCTTCCTATATACATACTTTTCTCTTTGCTCAGTCTTGCTCCTGGGTCCCATTTCTGCTAGGGTGCTATAGCACATTATTCCACGAATAACTTCTTCTATTTCCTGTATTTTTTTTTTTACTTCTTCTTCTTCTCTTTCAATATATAAACATAATCAAGTGTTTTCCATGACTAAAGCAAAAGAAAAACAGGATCTTTCAATCTCATGTCTCCCTTTACCTAATACCTAACCTCTCTCATTCCCTTTGGGGTTGTTTGTAGACTGCAATTATAGTCTCCAGTTCCCATTCTCATTCCAGGCACAACACACAAATGTCCATCCCTATGATCCAATGAAACTGCCAAAAAAATAGCCTCTTCCATACTGTCAAATCTAATGAACACTGACTCACTGGGCTTCTCTCCTGCATTAGATATGTTCTTTCTGAAAACTCTCTATTGTTTCCAAATCATCATTCTCATAGGATTTTGTCCATACTTTCCCAATGTGTCCATTTTGAAGACTTCTTTATGGCATTTTCTTCTATCTACTTCTTAAATTTCAGTATTCTCTGGAGTTGGGCTCTTGGCCTAGTGCTCTTCAATCTCTACCCTTGTATCTTGGAGGCTATTACTTACTCTCACGGGTTTAAGTATCACTTCGATGTCCATAACCTACCATAACCATATTTCTAGTCTAATTTCTCTCCTAAGTTTCAAAATCATATATTTAATTTCCTTCCGGATATGTCCACTTAGCAATCTTATAGGAATGCATCATGTCCAAAATGGAAATTACTATTTTCTATTCCAAAGTTGTTTCTTTTTCTATAGAGTCAGTTTCTAGTTAATGCCACAACTGTCCTGCTATAAAAAAAGCCCAAATCTTGGATATTATCCAAGCCTTCTCCCCTTCCTTCTTTTTTTTATTTTATCATTCCACCTATCCCTTTCTCTCTTTCTTTTTGTTGTTGTTGTTTTTTTTTTTTTGTTTGTTTGTTTTTTTCTTTTTGGTATGTGGGTAGCTCCCTGACTGGGAAATGAACCCAGGCCGCAGCGCCGACAGCGCCAGTGCCGAAGCCCCAAGCCACTACACCATCAGGGAACTCCCTCTCTCTTTCTTTACTCTTATCTGTGTCAGGCCCTCACCATCTCTGACCCAGTCAGTTGAAATTGCCTCCCAACCCCATGCCTGCCACCAGTCTTAATCCTTTTAGGCACACCCCCCCAAATGGCAGCTAGAGTGAATTATCAAAAAATGCAGAATTAGCCAAAATCACCACCCTACTTAAAACCTTTCAATTATTCTCCAAGTGAAATCCACATGTCTTAATATTACATGGAAGCTCCACTGTATAAGACATCCACCCTTTACCACCTGACATATTGATTCTAATTTATCTTTCAAGACTCAGGTAGGGTATCACCTCCAGGAAACCTTCTCAACACTCTTAAGTTTAGTTTAAGTGATTTGCTTTCTGTCCTCCTGTATCACTGTACACATGCAATAACTTCATATTGAAATGATATGTTTCTGTGTTTGTCTCCCACAGCACATTGTAGCATCTCATGATCAGTAGCCACTTTTTTTCATTATATGATTTCTAGTGTCTAGTCTAGTCTTGCCATATAGAAGATTCTTAGTGAATGTGAAGTTCTACCCTCTTTTACTGTCTCCTTCCTATGAGTGAGCAGATGGTCTTACCCAATTCATTAAAAATATCATGTTTTACCTCAAATGGCTACACTACTCCTAAGTGTGAGGTATATAAACCTTCTGGTGTAGAACACTTTGGGAAACAAAATCCACTTTGTATTGTGCCCACCTTCCATAATAATTTTTGCTCACAATTAGGGTTGTGGTATCTTCTTTCAGTTTGATCCTTTTCTTTTTGTCTTAGGGATTCCTCAGATGTTCTCATCTTTTGAAAGTTTCCCTTTTACTCCCATTCTCAAGCACCTCTGTGCTGCTGTTACTGCTTTTCTTCTTCCTCCTCTTCCCCCTCCTTTTTTTCTCCTCTTCCTCTTTTCTTCTACTTTTCTTTTTCTCTTGTTCCTTCTAAAATACCTTTCCTATCATTTCCATAAATTGGTTGTGGAGGAATGAGTGCAGTAAGTATTTAATCCACCATCCGAAAATCCAGCCATACTCTCTATATTTGAGACTTGGTACATGAGTCAATGAACAAAGGTTATGTCTTATAGAGTGACTATTAAACAAATTAAGAAATCAACAACAACAAAAAGGTTCTTTAATCTCTGCCACAGTCGAAGACAAATATTTTCTTCTTTAGCAGCACAATACAATTGCTATTTCTTCTAAGTACAATCATCTAAAATTTGTCTTGGTAGATCCAGTAGCATTTAGCTTTCTGCCAGATACCTTTGTTAACAATGGGTCACAGTTGGAGCCCTTCCAGCATTCTTTAATTGATCACTTTTCAAATATGCTTCCAGAGATAAGCTATGAACTTCAAAAGGAAAGGTGCAGGCTTGAGTAGCATTTTATGATTTGTATGAATAATGTTATTTCTAGATACTTTTCTCATGTTATTGTTTTTAATTCCAAAACAATGTATTTTTTAAAAAATTATTTTTTACTGAAGTATAACACAGATGGGAAAACGAATAAACCTTAACTGTTCAGCATAATGGATTGTCAGTGTGAATCAGCAAAATCAAGAAATAGAGTATTATTATCACCTCAGAAGCTCCCTCGTGTTCTCTTCCATTCACTACTCCCTGCAAAAGGAACCACTCTGTTCACCTCTAATAATGTACAGTAGTTTTGCTTGGTTTTGTTCTTTCTATGAATGGAATCATATAATGCATGGGCTTTTAAAAGATTTTATTTTAGAACAGTTTAGGTTCATAGCAAAATTGAGAGGAAGCTACAGAGATGTCCCATACACTCCTTTCCCCCACACATACATAGCCTCTCCCATATCAATGTTGCCCACCAGAGTGATACATTTGTTACAACTGATGAACTTACTGACACAACATCATCTCTCAAAGTTTGTAGCTTACATTGGGGTTCACTCTTGGTGTTGTACATTCTATGGGTTTGTACAAATGTATAATGCCATGCATCCTCTATTATAGTATTACACAGAGTATTTGCACTACCTTAATTCTTTACCTATTCATCCCTCTCCCTCCCTCCTCCTCCCCCACAGAATAACTAAACTTTTTACTGTCTCCATAGTTTTGCCTTTTCCAGAATGTCATATACTTGGAAGCATACAGTTTATAGCCTTTTCAAATTGGCTTCTTTCACATAGTAATACAGAGCATAATTTTTATTCTTCTAGCCCAGTGGTTCTCAACCTTCCTAATGCTGTGACCCTTTAATACAGCTCCTCATGTTGTGGTTACCCCCATAAAATTATTTTCATTGCTACTTCATAACTGTAATTTTGTTACTTTTATGAATCATAATGTAAATATCTGATATGTGTTTTCCTATGGTCTTAGGCGACCCTGTGAAAGGGTCGTTCAACCCCCAAAGGGGTCGTGACCCACAGGTTGAGAACTGCTGTAAATCTAGCTCATTATGTTTATGAGATTTATCCACGTGTTGCATGTAGCAATAGTTTATTTCTTCTCAATGCATTATAGTATTTCATTGTATTATTATACTACAATTTGTTTATTCACTCAATTGTTGCATGGAATATTTAGGTTCTTTTCAGTTTGTGGCTATTAAGAATAGTGCTGCTATAAACATTCTTAAATATGTCTTTTGTTGAACATTATGTGTGTGTGTGTGTGTGTGTGTGTGTGTGTGTGTGCATTTCAGTATCTAGGAGTGTGATTGCTAGGTCTTGGTGCATATACGTTAAGCTTTACTATTAGAATCCTGCCAAGTAGTTTTCTAAAGTGGTATAATTGATTCATACTACCACCAGTAGTTTAGGAGAATCCCAACTATTTCACATCCAATTGTTTCTATTTGTTATTATCAAAATTGATAGTATTTTTCTTTTAAATTTTAGTCATTTTGACTAAATGTACAGTGGTATCTCATTGTGGTTTTAATTTACATTTCCCTCATGTCTAGGAGAGTTAATTATCTTTTCATATGACTTTTGGTCATCAGCATACTCTTTTTTAGAAAGAGCCAGAAGAATATTTTATCTTATTTGATGACCTTCAAATTTAAAGGAAAACTTACTTGTAACAAGTGAAATGATACATTGCAAGTTAATAATCTCCTCATTATTCTCCTCATATTATTTTTCTTCCTGAGGTTTCAAGGTATTCTTTGAAATAACCGATAATGCAATAGTTAAACGTGTGTATTCTGGAGCTACTCAGCCCTAGCTTGAGTCCTGGCTTTGTTATTTATGAGCTGAAAACCTTTAGCAAGTTATTTAATGTCTCTGTTTCTCAGTTAACTAAACTATGAACTGGAGATGCTAATAATAGTACCTGCCTTATAGAATTGTTGTAAGAAATAATTTAGCTAATATATGTGAAGTACTTAAAATAGTACCTGGCACATTATAAATCCTACGGGTACTTATTTTGCTACCATCATTATTATTACGGGATCTCTTAATGCTTTTACAAATTAAAAATCTTACTTGTACATATATACCAATAGTAGAGAAATACTAGCTTATTGGTGTTTATTTATGGTTATCTTGAAAATTTTTTTTAAAATTACAGAATTTTTCTTTTTGGTATGTGGGTAGCTCCCTGGCTGGGGATCGAACCCAGATCGCAGCACTGACAGCACCAGCGCCAAAGCCTTAAGCCACTACACCACCAGGGAACTCCCTACAGAACAATTTTAAAAAGCTTTAGAGAGAGCAGGTTTATGTTTTATTGGTCCCTTTGCTTTATTAGTATTCATTTTTGAATGAAAGCTTTGAAAAGCCAGAGCCTCAAAGCAATACTCATTTGAAAAAATGATCATTCTAGTCTCCTAGGGAAATAGTAATGTGACTAGGCATTCATGTGCCTTATTTATATTACATCAATAACAAGAGAAGAGGTAGAGGTACTTATTTGTGGGGAGAGCATTTATTTAAAAACTGTATGTACTTAGAACATACCCCAAAAGAGAGAAATAAGCAAGCGGGCAACAAAACAAAACAAAAACAAAGAAAAAAATTATTACAGTAAACCAAACCCTTTTGAACAGTCAGAATCAGAAGCCCACAAAGTCAGTCATGAGTGTTTATACACTTTTCTCTGAGGAATAGTTCCCAGTCAGAAGGGAAATATTCTTTATTTGGGCAATCTGGTGGGTTTTTTGTTTTGTTTTGTTTTGAAATCCATAGCAGCCCATTGCTGGTGGGAGGGTAGACTCAACAAGGCTGGCAATGATGTGGGAAAGCAGATTTAAGAACTAAAATTACCATTATTATCATTCTCCTCATCCTTCTTCTCATTATCATCAAATGCATAGATCTTTGATTATTTAGTTATATTTCTAGATATTTCAAAAGCTTTTAACGAATTTGGAACCAATTTATGCCCCCAAGATAGGTAGTGCTGCATATAGTCTAAAGGACTAAAACACTCCCCAAAAATCATCAGAAAAGTTCAAGTGTCTAGAATACCCTAAGGTTTTATTTCTTCTGGTTTTATCTATTCTCTGTGAACAATTTCTAGCCTTGAACTTGCACCTGTGCTACCCATCTAAATTTCTAACAGCTTTTTAATTTCTCCATGTGGTTAATTGAGCAGTCACTATAAACACAACACATTTCAGGTTATACTCATTATTTTCTCTCTTTTTCCCAAACCAGCTTTTCCTTTTGTGTTTCCTTATCTTGATTAATTCATCAGCATTTCCTCAGCTGGTTTCCCGAGCTAGAAACTTTGGGTTTATACTATTATTTTTTTACATCATCCTATCATTCATCTTCTCTACTCTCCTCTAAATGGTCATTAGTCCTATTTGATTTTCTCTCTATACTGTTTCTGGAATAATAATGACTAACATTTATCTATGCCAAATAATAACTAACATCTCTCTCTCTCTCTCTCTCTAATGAATTCAGATAACACCACATTTTGTAGATGAAGAAGCAAAGGCACATAGAACTTTAGCTTTCCTAGGGAGATACCAGCAGTAAGTGGCAGAACTGGGGTCTGAACTTGGTCCATCTGACTCCACAGCTTATAAGTCAGCCCCTTGGCAGCTATACTGCATATTGGAATACATGCTTTAAATTCCATGTTTTACTACTACAATTTAAATGCAGGTCTTAATATTTGCTTGACCTTTTTCACTTCTCAGAAGTACCACACATATAAGGAGGTGCCTCAGGGCAAATCTCTTCACTTTTCTGAACCTATTTACACCTCTGTGACTTTTCTGGTTGCTCTTGGTCAATCCCTTTGGGATGACTCTATTCACACCACGTCTCTAGATCACTGACACTACTTCCACTTTGCCTTTGGATGTTATCTTTTGGGTCCTGTGTAGGTCCATGCTCTGCAGCCCCTGATCCACCTCTCTCCCAGCCCAGTCAAAACCCTGAGCTCCCACTTATCTGGGTGGGGAAGTTAAGCAATTGCAATGAGCTCTAAATGCTCCTCTCTGCCTTTATTTTCCCTCTTCCTGATCCATCTGGAGTTATCTTAATTTTTTCCCTAAAAGACCAAAGAGCTAATATTTTATATTGTGCTTCCTTCTTTCTATTAACAAATTATGTTCTCAAAAATTTGCTTCAAAATCTAGTGAAATAAATTCTCTTGTCTCTGTGCGAGATATCTGCACATTTGAACAGCGTTCCTAGTCTGCCCCACTAGATACCAGTAGCACCTGCCCTATACCCAGTTGTGAAAACCAAGAATTTTTCTAAACTGTTATGGGTTGAATTATCATCTCCCCTCCTTCTCTCCATTTTTTTTTTTTTTTTTGGTATGTGGAAGTCCTAACCTTTGGTAACTGAGAATGTGATTGTATTTAGGTAGGGTCTTTAAAGAGGTAATTAAGTTAAAATGAGGTGGTCAGAGTGGGGCCTATTCTGATATGGCTGGTATTCTTATAGGAATAGGAAATTTGGACATAGACAAGAACAGAGGGGAGACCATGTGAAGACAGAAGAAGACCATCTACATATCTAGGAGAGAGGCCTCAGAAAAAAACAAGCCTGCTGACACCTTGATCTTGGATGGCTAGCCTCCAGAACTGTGATAAATTGCTGTTAGTTAAGCCATCCAGTCAGTGGTGCTTTGTTGTAGCAGCCCAAGCAAACTAATGCACAGACATTGCCAGATAAATGTCACGTAGGGTCAGATTGCCTGGGGTTGAGAATCACTGAGCTAGTACCCATAAATTACATACAGGAAACTATTAATTTTGCCTTTTGTGATAACAGAAAGAGTAGTTTCCAATGATTGTTTTTTCTTCAAAACATGGAATTTAGAAAGGCCTTTTCTTCCCATTCGTCATTCATATCATAAATACCTTTTAGCTAATCATTTCATTACTTTATCATTGGACAATGAAAATATAAAATAAAAAGCAGAGCAAAAGTTTATAGGATATTGTGCTTAACATAATTCAGGGAGTGATACTCTGGGGCTGTGTCACTGAGTCTCTTAAATAATTCTGGGCCTGCGACTGCACTTCGTGCTTCCATAGTAATTACACAGAAAAGACCTCCAAGGCAATATTTCAAAGAAAATTCTTCAAAAGCTTTCATTAAAGGAACTAGATCTATTTTATTTCACCCAGGCAGAACTTGCCATTGTTTTCCCCTGCCCTGCGCAATAAGCAAGACACTGAAATACTTTGCAGTTAACATGGTGTGACTCTGGGTTCCTTCCACGACAAAAGGAAAAAAATCTTTCCCATCCGCATTCCATCTAATATCCCGAAGCACACACAAAGCCTCTGAGTTATTGTTCAAAAGGCAGATTTGATCCATTATTTTACCCTATCCCATGGGTCCAAAATTCCTTTGCTGGTTGCTCATAATGTACAGAATGAAGTCTAGGTGGTGTTATCTAGCTGTGTTATGAGGAAAGGAAAATGGGTTGTAGATTTGGAAAAGAGGCCCTGGTCTCAAATGACAGTTCGGTCACAATGTCGCTGTTAGACCTTTTCGCTATTACGCTTTTGTGGCCTTAACTTCCTAAGGTTGCATTGGAACACCTATTTCATGGTTCCATGGTGCAGATTAAATGAAATAATATAGGTGCATGCCTTCAGCTGGTGCTAGCAAGGGCTTTATCAGTTATTGGCTGAAGTCTCATGGTCTAGTTCTAACCCACTGGATTAGGTTTATTTCTCTCTAAACCTTTCCAAATCTCTTTAAATCTTTCCAAATAATCTACAAGTATATTTCAGTCACATCAAACTGCCTTTTATTTTCCCAGTGTGTCCTGAGGCTTTGCCTTTCAGATTGACATAAAAAGTATATTTCCAGTGAACTTTCTGTTAAAAAGCAAAAGGATTTGGAGAAAACTTGTGCTGTGGTTTCCTGCTCCTAGGCTTTGCTAGAGCTGTGCAGGCTAGAGAAGCTGCATGTCAAGTGCCTGGCACAAGGCCTTATCCAGAGGAAGCAGTCATCATCTCCTCCTAGTCACATCTGCCCACCCAGATCCCACTCATTCTTCATTCCTAACTGTGCTCTCACTTCCTGCTTCCACTCTTGGCCCTTCTAGAGATGTTCCACATGGCGGCCACACTTAGCTTTTCAAAACAGAATTAGATAATTACCTAGCACTGCCTGAAATCTTCCAATGGATTCCTGTTTGCTCTTAGATTAAATCCAAATGCCTTAGCATGGCTGACAAGGCTCTGAATGATCTGGCTCCTGCCTAACCCTCCATGCTCATCCTGATTCACTGTCCCTTCATTTACTTCACTGCAATTCTACCTGCTGCTGTGCAGTTCCCCTGACACCACAAGTGATTTTCCTTCCCAGGCCCTTTTTGTGCATTTATTTATGCCCACAATGCTCTTCCAAGGGCTTGTTACTTTTATTCCTAAATACCACTTTTTTCAGATAAGTCCTCTTGAACTTCCAATCCAGAATAGGTCCTTTTCCACCTTTCCTTGCTCTTCTTCTTATCTTTCACTTTTCCCTTTCCTCCACAGTCCCCTCTCCAACCTCCCACCACCACTCTTCACTTAGAACAGTTTGTGGTCACATTTTAATTTACTTTTCTATTTTCCTTTCTTGAATGCCATGAGGGCAGGGGTGTGCTAAATCACCAGCCTTCAGCACCGATTCTGGCACATGGTTGACAATCAATAAATACTTTGGTTGACTGACTGACCAGCTGAATGAACGCTGCATTCTCTGATATTATTCCCTTTCTTTCTTATTTCTTAAAAGATTATTTTTGCTAAGTATAATTTTGTAGGTCTTGGAGGATAGTATAGCAAAGCAAGCAGTTTAAAAAATACTGTGTCTTCTTTGTGTTTCCTTTAAACATTTGGCTAATACTTACTTTTAAAAATTACTATAGGAGGAGCAACAAAATGGCAGTATTACAGGGATCTCTGAAAAACTCCCCTGGAGACTACAACTAATAAAACACCTATAACTCAACCAAGGACTCTACACAATGCACAATCACAGTTAAGAAACCTGCTCATTGAATTAAAGTACCTGCAGGTGGGCAGAGGATTAAACAAAGGAGAAACAAAAGGGGAAGTGCAGAGGCTCAGGCTCCCCTGCAGACCTCACTTCGTCTGCGGGACAGAGGAAAGGAGGCCCAGAGGCAGGGACATGAGACACTGCAAATAGACCTCACTTTGGCCCCCAGGAGGTGCAGACTGGGTTTGCAAGACGCAGTGGCCTGACTCCACTCTGGTTCCAAGAGGAGAGGAAGCCATGGGGCAGCAAGGAGCTGCAGTGCAGCCCTCACTCAGCCAGGAAGGAGAAGGAGAAAGGGGGCTGTGCATGTGTTTCTCGGTCCACAATCAGTATGGTCTGAAATACCACCATGTAGGACAGCTGACCCCAAGGCTCAGGGCAGAGTCCTCAGGGTAAACTGAGAACAGAAGGTGAAAGCCCATATATTGCAGCCTCAGGAAGAAAATGGGGGCATAGTCCCTGGTCACCTGCCTTGCAGGCTGTGGCCGACTTCGCTCCAGCCCAGGAGGGAGGAGGAGAGGGGACGCTGTAGAAATGCTTGACGACCCATGGCCAGCCCTGTCTGAGACCAGTGTGAAGGATGGACCCAAGGCTCAGGGCAGAGTCCTCAGGGCAAACAGAAAACAGAAAGGCGTAATTGCACCCAAGCTGCCTGCGTGGCACTGCAGCCCCAGGAAAAGAACAGAGGCCTGGACTCCTCTGCTCGCCCAGTATCAGCAGCAAAAACCAAAAAACTGCAGCAGCGAGTGTCAGATTAAGGAACAGAATATCTACAGAGAGGCTCCTAGAATGAGACACCAGAGGAAGAAAGCTCAAAATAAATCTGAACAACAGGAAATCAAAGTAAACAAGAGGGGGACAAATAACCCATCAGAAACAGAGGTCAAAACAACGACTATAAAAACACTCAGGGAACTTAATGATAATTTCAATAGAGAGATAGCAAGCACAAAGGAGGACATACAAACCATTATAAAGGACCAGACAGAGACAATGATTACATAAACTGAAATAAAGAATGAAATAAAAGTCAACAAACTAGATGAAGTAGAAGCACAAAGCAGTGATTTGCAAGAAATGCCAGCAGAAAAAACCTGATTAGAACAACAAATAGAAAAAAGAATCCACACACACACAAAAATGAGATTCCTCTGGGACAACATCAAGTGTAAAAACAGTTGCATCACAGGCCTACCTGAAGGTGCAGAGGAAAAGCAAAGGATCGAGAACTTATTTGAAGAAATAATGACTGAAAAATTTCCTAACCTGGTGAAGGAAATAGACATACAAACCCAGGAAGGACAGAGAGGCCCAAACAAGATGATCCCAAGCAGGAACACACCAAGACACATCATAATTAAAATGGCAAAAGTTAAAGAAAAAGAGAAAATTCTAAAAACAGCAAGAGGAATGCAACTAGTAATTTATAAGGAGATGCCCATTTGACTCTCAGTTGATTTCTCATCAGAAACTTTACAGGCCAGAAGGGAATGACAGAAAATATTCAGTGTGATGAAAATCAAGGATCTACAACAAAGAATAATGTATCCAGCAAGGCTAACATTCAAAATTGAAGGACAGGTAAAGAGCTTCCCAGACAAGAAAAAGCTCAGAGTTCATCATCACCAAACCAGAACTACAAAGAATGTTAGAAGGACTTCTTTAAGATGGAAGGAGGGATGGGAGAGTGGGTAAAATGAGGGAAAGGGATGGAGAAGTTCAGTTTGATTGTTAGTTACAAGGCAATTATCAAGGAGATGCAGAGAGTATAACATGGGAATATAGTCAATAAGGTTGCAGTAACTGTGTGTGTGTGTGTGTGTGGTGTTAGATGGGGACTAGATTTGTTGGGGTGATGGGAGGAGAGCTGGAGGAGTGGGTAAAAAAGGGTAAAAATCAAGAAGTACAAATTTATAGTCACAAAATAGTCACAGGGATATAAAATGCATCATGGGGAATATAGACAACAACATTGTAATAACTATGTATTGTGTTAGAGGGAATGAGGATTTAGTATATTATATAAATGACTCATCACTGTGCTGTACACCTGAAACTGTTATACTGTAGGTAAAATATAATTAAAAAGTAAAAAATAGCTCTACTATGAATACTAATCTATTGAAAATATATTCATGAAGATGGATAGGAAAAAATAAAAAGGAATCCAATAAATCTCACTGACTAATATTTGAGTTAATTTCTAGTTGAAAAACCTGATTGCATTTCAAAATCCAACAGCATAGGCATAGATTCTATTCCTATTTTGGTACTGAAAAGTATGTGAGCCTGCAGAGATACATCAACTTTCCCCTAAATTGAATTTTTTCCCCATTAAGTGGAGGAATCTTTACTGTTCTTACGTCAGCAATCTGGGACATGTGAAGTCAATATTTATAAAGCATAATCTGAGATACTTTGAAGTGCCTACAATATCCTTAATGAACTCTTGTTATTTTTGCAATGCTTTTAAGAATTTTAAACTCAAAACAAAGTAGTAAAAACAGAAATGTAATTATCCAAAATAACAAAATGCTGCAAGATAGACTCTGAATTGTGTTTAATCACCCAACAGTTTGATTTAAACATTCCTTTCCTTTACACTACAATAATCCTATGAACACTGGCTTGCATTAGAAAGATGAAGACAAAAAAATTTCTCTGTGTCACAGTGGCACTTGTCAGTTATGCTATGGAAATAATTTTCCACCTTAACGTTTGTCTTAATTTCAGTTTGGAGCTGACAGACCCACTCTAAAGAGACACTATTCAATCTTAGCTAAACTGGTTTTCCATTCAATTTAACCAAGATTCCAGTAGAGGGAGCAGGGTCAGCAATTAAGCAGAGATTTTAAAGCTCAGCCACTCAACAGTAGAAAGACCAAATGCTGAATTACTTGCACAAATATGTAATTTTAGCTACCAATAACATGGTTCATTAGTTTATCTTCCAAAGTATTGCTGACATAAAGGCAACTTTCTGCCTGTCCTTAACATCTGCTCTGAAACAGTCATTTACATGATTATAAGTGCCTCAAGAGTCAGTAAGTCATTTATGAACTTTTAAAAACAACCAGCGTAATCATTCATTGTTATTGGTTAATGAGTTACAAAACTTAAGGAAATCTAAAAACAAGTATAACACTCGAGTCTTTTAGATAAAGTCTGACGACATATATATAAAATCAGAAATTAAAAATGTGAGGGTAAGCTACATTAAATATATAATTATTAGCTGAGAAAAGACAGAAGAGAAAATAAATGGGGAATCTTAAAAATGGAAAGCCTATGTATCTTCACAATAAATCTTGTTAAAGCAACTGAGTTACATGTGGGAACTCAACAAGTGCATATTGACGATAAAGCTGAGAGAGTGACAAAAGCAAGGAGTTGTACCAGTCACGAGGAAGTGAGTTTACAAACTTCACTGCAAATTAAACAGTAAGAACTAGAGCTCTGACACTCATAGAAACTTACCATTAGTTGTCACATTGTCCAGGTGCCTTGGAGTGGGTTATGCACAGCTAGTGTGGCTATATGTGGCAGTCCTACCTACTATGTCCTTGGAAGTTCAGTATCATACAAGGAAGGTATTATCACACATACACAAAAATTCCCAAGGGCAACTAGAGGAATAAACTATCAGTAACAAGATAAGGATTTTGTCCATAAATACAATAGCATGTTTTTTATGAATATGAAATTTTTAATATTTACTTCACTTTTTAAAATTAAAATTAAATATTATGTTAGGTCAAAGTGATCATATATGTATATGTATATACATACACATATATATTTGTACCTATACACATATAAAATAAAATATTATTTTCTATTACACATATATATAACTTAAACAACTACAAACTTTATAATTAAAAAAGAAATACCAAAAGAAAAACAGGGGAGCTCCCTGATGGTGTAGTGGCTTAAGGCTTCGGCACTGGTGCTGTCAGTGCTGCGGCCTGGGTTCGATTCCCAGCCAGGGAGCTACCCACATACCAAAAAGAAAAAAAGAAAAAAGAAAAAGAAAAACAAAGTCACCAGATCCCTGTCCCACCTATTGATCCCAGATTCCCACTTCCCAGAGGCAAGTATTTGCACCTCTGAATACAAAGTCTCTCAGGGGTCACTCTCTTCAGACTGCAACATTCTACTCTTCTACCAGGGTTATTATTTGTGGTGGGAGTTTGGGCAGTGAGGAGACAGTTGTCTGGCTGTATGAGCTAACAGAGATGTTTAACTGCTTATTATTAAGACTTCCAATGAATCTCCCTATTTTCAACAATATTTCAACCTTCAAAAGTACCCTTTTCTAGAATTTTACATAGGAATTGGCTTGTTTTTTGACTTACCTCATGCCATTTCTCTGCTGAGTCATTTCACAAATTTGTTAACACATCCTGTCTATTGTAATTGTCTCTCCTGTTCATTTTGTCTTTGTAGGTTTCTGCTTTTTAAATTACTTTCTTGAGATAAACATGTGTTTAATCTGCTATGTGTTTCTGATATTTTTCTTAAGCTGAAGCCATATACAAATTATTCAAATACCGACTTGTTTTAGGTGTAATGTTTTATTTTTCCAATCCATACCAGCCTGACTAAAAATAGCCACAATATATTATTTACATGGCTTTGTTCCTAGTCACACTTAGGAACTATAGTGCCAAATAAATTTCCTTCCTGAATTATTCTGGAAGTTGCAGCCTTGGCTGAATTGACTCATCTGTATGTGAAGAACTAGTTCTTTTGACCAAAGAATGATATTTGTTGTTGACCCTACCTTCTACCCTGATTTGCCATGGTGATGTGTTAAGATACAATCGGTGACCAGTCAGTGATGTCCCAGATGCTCAACCCAGGTACTTTCTGCTTGAAACTAAAATGTATCCAGGGCTCTATTGGTACCACCATCACCAATCCAACACCATTGCCAAAGTCAATGCTCTTGACCCCCAACTTTTGTAGTTGGGCACAAATCCTTTTAGATATTTCTTAGGAGGGGTCTGGGTCCTCCGTGTAAATAAACCCTTCCTCAGTCATGCTTGAATCCCAGAGTAGAGACAGCTCGGGTACAAGTTAAATAATTTAATCAGAGTGATCTCTTATAAGTCTGTACTCTTCCAAAGAACATGTCTTTAAATACTGCATGTCCAGAAAGATGTCAACACATTTCCCATTAGTTGGGGAGGGAATCTTGAAGAAGATGAGATTTCAGTAGTTGTGTTTGTTGTTGTTTTGTTGTTGTTGTGTTTGTGTGTGTGCATGTGCGTGTGCGTGTGTGTGCATGTGCATGTGTAAGGAAGAATAGTGAGGTAAGGTAGGTGTTCAGAGGCAGTGGTTGGAGTTCCATCTGTTGGGTTTGGGTAACTTTGCTGTTTACCTACTGACCTGGCTGGCAACAGTGTCCTATTCTTCCCTCATTAATATATGAGTCACTCAGGCCTTCTGCTCAAAAAGAATAACCTTCCTAAATTGAGGAAACTTGTGTTTCAATCATTGGCATATTAGTAATTTTTCTGACCTGTTAGCATCTCTAAGCTAACTCTCAGGGTCCATAAGTGGGAATAAAACAACCAAGGAGGAAATAAGATAAGTACAGAATAATAGTTTTCATTTTTTAAGTAAGACAAAAATGATAAAAGTCTTAGTCTAATGAGATCTAATATAAGACCAATCTTCCATAAAATTCTTCCCAGATCTTAGCTGGTTGCGAATTAATTGCCTCTTTCACCAAACTCTCAAATAATGTTTTTTAACTCACATTAAGTAGTAATGACTATGTCTTTACAATTCACAGTGTTCTAAGAGGGATCTAACATTTAAAACTGAGTCTTAGAAGGACATTTGGTAAAGTTAAAGGAGGGATGAAAGAGAGAAAAGCGTTTCTGGTAGGAGAACAGCATGTACGTATAAAATAGCACCAGGGTGTAAGAGAGCAGGCTGTTATCCAGGAACTACAAATAGGATGGCAAAATTGAGCAGGAAGTGCTTGTGTTGCAACATGACCCAAAACAAGTCCGGAAAAACATCAAGGGCCAGACCAGACCAAGCTGGTCTTGTATGTCATGTTGAGAAGCTTAGAGTATCCTAAAGGCTCTGAGAGCCACTGGAGGATTTTAAGCAGAGATATGACATCATCTTTGGATTTAGTAAATCTCTTGGGTGTTAGCTCCTTTTCTTTTACTTAAAGATTTAAAAAGGGAGTGCTGTATTATTTTTGGACATTGTGTAGTATATATTAGTTTATTTTCTCTCTTTCTTGATAGAGAACATTGCATTTTTGGTCATTTTTGTGCATATTCCATATCAATTTTGAATTAGACACACTAAAAGGCTTAAATTAGAACAATTCTTCACACGTTCTTTCTTTTGTGGTCAAACAATCTTCCTAGATGCAGGTTTAGGAGACTTACACATCTGCTAGCCTCAGACTGGCTAGAAGAATCTTCTTGAACCCTTCTTGCAATTCCAATTAGTCATAGATCAAAACAATAATGTGGACAGATTAAAGCAGAAGCCCTCATGCTTTATTTCCTAATATCATCTGTCTTTGCTTTGAAAGGCACACCAATGGAATCTTCTGCATCTGTACACCCCAAAGGCAATTTAATCTCTCTTGGCTGACATTAAAGCTTTAAAGTAACTCTATGCTATGATGTATTTCTCCTCCTTTTCCAAGTTCAAACATTATATAATTCACTTTTTATCAGCCTCATTCTCGTAGATGGTCAGTTGCCACATTACTTAGTTTTTAAACATCATCTAAAAGAAGCATTACATGCTTAAAGTCAAGTAAATTCATTTCTCCACATATTGTCACGTGAAACTGAACATAAACAAGGACATAATCTAGAGTCTAGTAACATATGTTGTTTTGTAATATTTTTACTAATCTAGTATTTTAAAAAGTTTTGTAGGTAAATCACTGATTTGCAAACTTAAATGCAAAAATGAACAATTTCTCCTCATTTGTTGAGTTTATTTTAGAATAGATATTCCATAAATGTGGGTTTCCCAGATAAATTCAATGTTTAAAATGTCTAAAATTTTAATGTCAAAATTCCATAAAGAAATCTTCAAAAAATTTAATTCTATATATTAATGCCTTCTTAAAAATAATTAAAAACTTTAATTGTTATTCATGGTTGCCATCATAAAAACATCAGTTCCTGCACTGGAACATCTTTTAAAACTGTTGAGTGAGGTCTGGTGTGCAGGGTTCCTTACCTGCACACCAAATGAAGGCAGATAGACTTGCTTTATTTTGGGGGTCTAATTTGAGAATTCTTTCTCTTTGGAATGATTGGGTTATCAGTTCATAAATCCTGTAGTCATCAATGACAATAGGCTCTGCCTATTTTCCATTTCAAAAGAATATTTCTTGTGCTCACTTTGGCAGCACATATACTAAAAAGAAGAGTATTCCTTACTGTACAATCTCAGACAAGACAGGGAGGTTTTTGTAGTTGCAATTTATATTTAACATGCATTCAGAAGTTAAATAATCAAGCTTATCAATGTTATATGTAAAAGAAAATAAATAGGATGTGAAAGAGAGTCAAAGGCTTCTTTTTAAAGAGGCTTAAGTGTATATGGAATTTGTACAGTAGTATTTGACATTCAGAGTTTTTGTACATTTCTTGGCTGTTTTAAGAGGCTAAAGTTGCTAGAAGACTGACAATGGCAAAAGTAAGATGCTACTCATCTGCCAGATATGACGCCGCATCTTACCCCAGATTAGTGCCCTTGCTAGTACACCGGACTTCCCCATGTGCATGTGCTCACATGTTTAATATTTACTGATGAACATAAAGTGCAACACCTTAAGATCTGAAGATATATACGAGGGCTGTCCAGAAAAAATCCAGCCATAAATGTCTCTATTTTTCATATTACATGGCTGGACACTTTGCAGACAGCCCTCATGTAACTGTTTTATAATTTCATTTGTTTTACATAATAACAACAGTTATCTATTAAATTGAATACTCATATTCTAAAAATTAAAGATGACTTAGGTTATCACTCCATATTTACCTTTCTTTTAAAATCAAATCTTAAAAACATTTTTAAATTAATTAAACAGAACAGTGGAAATGAAGCTTTTATTAATTTTCACTGTCCTATCTGTTTAATTCATTTAAATCTTATTCATTTCTTTCAGTCCCTTTCTGAAAACTCAGCATGTCATATTCATTTAAAGTCCATTCATTCATCATTCAAAAAATTATTAATGAACATTTGTGGATTCATTGAATACCCTTGGAGAGAAAGAATTTAACCTGAAAACATCATGTTTGCTCCCAAATGCTCCCAGTAAATTCTGCTCTCTCTTTAGGATTAGTTTTGCATTGTCCTTTTTGATCATAGGATGTGCCTCATACAATCAACTTGTGCTGTGGTATGTGTATGCCATGTGTAACACATTTTTTGCTACTGACTACAAAGATTGAAGTCAGATGTTATTAAGCACTCATTTGGCCAGTATTCTTAATAGTGTCATGCTAGTATCGAGAGACAAGGATCACACGCTTGTGGTACAGACTCCCCAGGCCTACCTACCCTTTCTCAGGTTATATTTGTTTAACAGCATTCTCAAGACAAAGGCTCTTCCTATTTTCCACTTCAAAAGAATATTTCTTGTGCTCACTTTGGCAGCACATATACTGAAAAGAAGAGTATTTCTTACTGTACAATCTCAGACAAGACAGGGTGGCCTGTTATGACAGTTTGATGTAGGAGATGTGTTTAAATAAGTAAATCAATGCTGGAACCCATTATGTTTATTCAGGTAATTCTCTCTATGGTCGATTACCCTATTTGTTGGGTATATTCGAGTACATGTATATATGGGCACAGTTGCACATGGGAAAGCCTGGTGTATCAGTAAGGGGAGTGACCTGGGGGTCAGAGCCTTCCATTTTGCCATTTACAAGGCATGGAAACTGGAGCTAGTTACTTTCTCTGGGTACCCCCTTTTTGTCTATAAAACAGGGATGACAATAATAGTCATCTCACAGACTTGTTCTGAGGATTAAATTGCAACATAATATGTGTATATGTATGCATTTTATTATGAATTATCCATAGTATATATAGGATGACTTTTAACCAAGATTATATATGCTATCACCAATTGTGAAAGAACTAAGATAATATTACAAATATATTAAAATATGTCATTTTTCCTCATGATTCAGAATATACTACATAATCATTTAGCAATTATGACAGCTAATATTTTTGGAGTGTTACTGTTTCATGGGCATTGTGCTAGATGTATTCAATCTTCACAATGGTCTTTTGTGGTGGGCATTGTTATTACCTCTGTTTTACAGAAAAGAAGCTGAGTCACAGAGAAGCTAAATACTTTGCCCATGAGCACTAGCTGGTTGTAGCTCAGGCATGTATAGCCTGTGGCCCAAGATGGCTTTGAATGTGGCCCAACACAAATTCTTCAAACATTATGAGAATTTTTTTTGCAATCCTTTTTTTTTTTTTAGCTCATCAGCTATGGTTAGTGTTAGTGTTCGTGTATTTTATGTGTAGCCCACAATTCTTCCATTGTGGCCCAGGGAAGCCAAAAGGTTGGGCACTGTTGTTAAATGATTCAAAGCCAGGCAATCTGACTTAGAGCCCTCACTCTCTCTCCTTTTATTTTTTCAAACAGCTATTGGGATATAATTAACATACCATACAATTCACCTATTTAAAGTTTACAATACATTCACAGAATTGTACAAGCATCACCAAAATCTAATTTTAGAACATCTTCATTACCCAGAAAAGACATCTTGTGCCCATTAGGAGTCACTAACCAATATCCACCTATCCCCTTAACCCTAGGCAACTACTAACCTACTGTGTCTATAGATTTGCCTATTCTGGACATTTCACACACAAGTTTATGTGTGCTGTATTATGTATCAGTATTTCATTTCTTTCTATTGCCAAATAGATTTTTTTGGGGGCAGGGAGCCATTCCATTGTGTGGATATACCACATTCTATTTATCAATTCATCAGTTTTTGGACATTTGTGTTGTTTTCATATTTTGGTAGAGCCCTCAGTCTTACCATTTAAGATAGACTCCATTATTTACATATCATTTACTGTACCATCATTAAGGTTTTGGCCATTAGATATCCTGTTTATTTGCTTTCTACATAAAAAGAATGGGTTAATTCATTGAACACTTTTGAACAAATACTGTATTCCCAACAGGTGTGTCAGAGGCCTAAACAAAAATCCTGTCCTCATGGAGTTTCTAGAATAAGAAAGAGATAAATAAGAAATACAGATGTGATAGGGCTCTAATAAAGATGTAATCAAGATGTTGTGAAAGTTCAATGGAGGGGACTCTAATTCAGCCAAGAGGGGCATGGGAAAGGTGGGTAAAGTAATAGAACAGAAAGCCTCCTTGAGGGGTAGCCTAGTGCTGAAACTTGAGGGATGAATAAGAATGATCAAGATAGAGAAGATAGAGGAATAGACAGCACATGCTCTGCAAGAGAGCCTAGTATGTGCTATGCATGGTTTGTTACTGTTTGCTACAAGGTGTACAGTAAGCAGTGATCGAAGCTGAACCTGCCTGAAGATAGGAGTGGGAGAAAGATTGGAATGGGATTGATGGGCCATGCAAGGAGCTTGGGTTTTATTTCAAAGCTCTGTGTTTCCCAAACTACTCACTCATTATTTCGCCATATAAGGGCAATAACTAAGCCATTACTTTATATTCTTTTATGTATTTATATACACACACATGTATATATGTAGATATATAGATATGAGTATATAAATTACTTCAAGTTATCTATGTAAGTTCAATAAAAATGGAAATTCCTCATTATCTGTAATTAGAAAACTGTACTATCTGTCATAAATAGAAGGAAACTTTAAAGTACATACAATAAAAACCAAATGATGTTATTAATTTCTAGTTAGATATGAAGCTTGTCCTTGCTTTGATAAGAAGGGAGTTTTGTGAGTGTAAGAGAGGTGTTGAAGACAAACTAACCTTTCTTACTGATGAAGCCGGAAGGGTTGAAAAGGACTTGAAAATAGAATAACTTGCATTCTGGGTGATGAGATGTTTTAGATGTCATAACCAATTAATATGACATTCCTAGAAAGATCTCCTTGGTGATAACCTGGAGAATGAAATGATGGACAGTCAGCTAAAAGGGGACCATTATAATAATCCAGGTGAGAAAAGAGGAGCAGATGTGGATCGTTTCTGCTTGTATGTGTGTTGTGTAATGCTATTCTGGTTATAAGTGAGCCTTCATTACATTCTAGCTTCTAAAAGAAACAGCAGGAAAGTCAGTACTAGGCTTTCTAGCTGTTGCTGAGAGGGATTTGAAGTTCATGTGTTCAAACCCTTCCTTCGCAGCACTGGCCTTTAATTGTTACCAAGACAGTCAAGTGGCAGCATTTCTTCCTTGGATTGGTGGTGGTATGGCCCACTGAAGAGAGCCATGAAACCAGTTCTAAGCCTTCCTGTGTGTATCCTCTCAACTTCCACTTCACTGGATTTTCTGTTTCTTCTCTTTGATCTCAGCCTCATCTCCTGCCCCCATTGGTTGTTTTGAGTCAGTGTTGCTTTCTGTCAGATCATGTCAGAAACCCAGGGAAGTGGGCAAAGAAGGCCAGAGCATGCTACTCCTGAACCCACCAGTGGCCAGGGCAGCAAGACGGCAACTAGGGTCTGACAGGTCAACTAGGGTCCCACCAAGCGACTCATCTAGTTCTCTGGGGATCAGTCAAGAAGATAGGAGGAGTCAACCTGTTTTTGAAATCACCTGAAGATTTTACTGAAATAAGTAGAAGAAGGATGACAAAATATAAAGTGGGCTCAATTCTAGTCCTATTGTGAGTGGTTACTATTTTAAAATTGCATTCAGATTTTTACGCTATGAAGAAATGTTTTGAATATAATCTCTTTGGAAATGTGTCACACTTCAGGCTGAATAATATTTACCTGGGCCAAAAACCAATGGCAAATGCACAGAAGAAAGAATGTGGAAGAAAAAAACGATACCTATATTCATTAAATCTGATTTAGAATGTATATGTAGTTGTGACATTCTAGAAGTCTAAAATAATCTATTTATTGACATAAAAATTAAAAAAAACCCAACCCAACCCAAACACCTTTTAAAGCACTGATTGCATGTTTGAACAATGTTACACTAAACTTTTTATACTGGGGGCGTATTTATAGACCCTTTATTAATAGAAAGATAATTGAGAAAGATACTCTCACTGACAGAAGTATATAGATACCTTGTGAATATAAAAATCTATTAGAGGAAGGTTTATGGTCTCCTTTTTCTGAACCATATGTTTTAAGAATTCAGCAAAGATGTAGGAGAAAAAAGGCAGGAAAGAGAAAACTCAACAACACGTTCACACACCTACAACCTGGAGGCTACCACAGGGATCCTTCTTCAGTGGGAGGATTTCCTTTAAATCCTTTTTAAAAGCATATGGCTGGCTTTGAAAGCTAAAATGGCATTTGTCAACCATCAGTAAATCTTTAAAACTGTTTCTGCAAATAGGCCAACTCAGTGTCGGCTTTTCCCATTAATCTTTATGTAGGACCACTGAAAACTTTTTCAGAGCCTACAGAACTTGATTAAAAGGCTCATTCAAGAGAGAAGCCTTTAGCATTCACCTTGGGTACACAGTCATTTCTCCAGGGTATTATTCATGGGCTGTTATTTCAACTCTGCCATTGTGCCCAAAACAAGACATTTTTGCCACAAAGCTTTGAGTAGAGACATTCTTTAGTGAATTACTGAAATCTTGCCCTTCTATTTGTCACAGCTTGTTATGTTTTACCAAGTGTAATCAGTTCAAACAGGAGCCTTAGCCCGACAACTTTACAATTGTTTCTATTTAAAACAGGTATTTTATTTTATTTTTCAAAGTGTACTAGTAGTCCTGCTTAATCCACATGTAGCTGTCTTGGGTACTGTGCATCATTTACAGTGGGCATCATTTACAGCACAGCTCCTGGCAATCAAACATAGAAACAAAACAGATGGTGGCTAAAGCATTAAAAATATTTGATTGCCATTTTTAACTTTCACAATGTGTAGTGAAATCTAGTTATCTTGCATTAATATTGCACAGTGTTCCTTGGTCTATATAACATTTTAAAAAGCATTTATTTCAACTTTATAGAAATACTCTGAGAATTAAAGGTCTGGGAAATCTTTGCATGCTATACAAATTTAAACAATAAATAAATACTTCTTTGGATTTTCATGAGGTTAAAGTATACCTACTTAGGGATTTCACCTGAGATTCATCTCTAGTTCTTACAGTATTTTTGTGGAAATGACACAAAAGAATAAGTAGTTTGTAGGCACAATAATCAGAATTATGGCAACCAAAATTACTGTCCATGTTGTTTTCATGCAACCTGCCAAATTGGCGGTAATTATTCTAGTATTTCAGGTCCAGTGCAAAGTATCAGCTTTGATCTCTACAAAAAACATTCCAAGATGTTTTTTGTTGTTACTAATTATCACTGAAGTTACATGCAAATTACACTCTCCTTAAGAAGCAACACTATTATTGGCAAACAATCAAACAAAACCACTTTGATTACCCCAAGAAAGATCATGGTAATCAGATGCAGTTAAAATGACAGCCAGCTGTTCCTGATATAGATGTTTAAAATGACAACAAATGGGGACTGTCTAATATCTTCAGTACTGAGTCCCCTGGCATTTATTGTGTCCCTAGCTCTTCAGGTCAAGTTCACTCCAAAGGTAATTCCACACCAGTGAAACCTTGAACAATCCTCTCAGTTGTACAATTACCTTTATCAGTTTTTAAAGTTAACTTTTTACTAATTAAAACTTCATCTGTCTGAAAGTAAGTTAAAATAGTCATCACAGCCAATATTAAGGCAAAGTTCACATTTGAAAATTCTTCTTTGAGTCGTGGGTAAAGCACAGGTTTTGGAATTAGACAGACTTCTTTTCAAATCCCCTCGCTCTACAATTTATTAGGTTTGTGACCTTGGTCAATTCCTTAACTTCTCTGACATTCTTTATTTATAGAAAAGAAATAACAAATCTCACTGGTTTGATATCAGGAGTAAATAAGATTACATATGGGAAATCTGGCTCATCATAAATAGGGGTTATTTTTGTTTAAAAGGAAAAGAAAACAAAGTCTGGTCTACATTATTTTCCTTTTCGCCTTCCTCATTCTCCAAGTATTCAGACCCTGCCTCATATAACTATTTTAGTTATTCTCACTATTGTTCCACATTCACTGAAATGTTAAAGTAAGTTACATTCTCTTTATTTTCAAGGAGAGCATGTTGTCGATTTCACTAGATAATAGTTCCCCAAAAAGGGATAGCTGTGTTCCTATCTCCTCAATTTCCTTAAATTTGGAAAATCTGAAAATGACAACCAGATAGATACCCAAGAAAGCCTTTTATTTTTTTAATGCCTTATAATTTGTCTTATCTTCCTTAGATACTATTCATAAAAAGTCCAGAGCAGAATAGGAAATTATTAATCACATGTAGCATCCATTTTTGGGGGTAGGTAATCCTAATGCAAAATAGTATCATCATGAAGAATCATAGATGCAGAACATATTTTGTATTACTTTATTTCTATCCCCAAAATAAATGGATGATGTTTTTATTAAACCTGCTACATTTAATTTCCACTTTTTCATTATCTTCCCATTCAGTTTAAAGGTGTTAAGGCAAGATGAGTTTTCTCTGCGTGGTACCCTCATTTTCATAACATCTAATAATTTACTAAGCACGAAGTCTTGAATTACTGCAAGCTTAGAAAGAGCAACTAAATTTTTAAAAATGTCTTTAGTAAAGTAAAATCTTCACTAAAATGAAATGAAGGAATGTTAAGCCCTTCAGGGTTGATGTTACAGAAGTAATAATTTCAAAATCCTCCTAGCTCCTTCAATTCTCTTCTTGATTCATAAAGAAGGATTATACCAGTATATTTTGTCTTCATTAAAAAAATACAAACAAAACACTGTTCTAGTCATTGGATAATCCTCATAGCAGTCTGTCTAGATGCTTTAATTCATGACTTTCTACTACATAAAGGTACAGAAATCACTCAAGTACACCAGCCATCGAGTTGGTGGCAGCCTGCCAGTCTTCCCAGGTGCAGGGTTGAATAAAAAATTATCTCATTCTATTGAGTTCTAACAGTGTGCTAGACATTGTGCAATAGAAGGAGCACAGAACAGGTGCAGTTACTGCTTTTCAAGAGTTTATAGTTGAAGACCAACAAAACATCTTTGCTGGTGTGGTTTCACCAAATAATTTTTATTTAGATTTTTCTGAGTGGTTAGGAAGTGGTCATTTGATAATATCTGTGCTGTGGGTTACTAGAGACTGCTTGTTTCCTCATTTCTAGTTAATCCTTTTATGTTACCTGAAAATGGAATTTTGAGGTAAGTTTCTAATAGAGGAATTGAGAAACATACTTCAGCCAGGTGTTAAATGGCAGGAGGCTTACCCAATGGCTCAGGAGAACATAAATATAGGAAGAGAGGAAGTTTATGCAGCTGGTTGGAAATGAAGTTGAGTTAGAATGATAGTATTCTGAGGCTCTTCTATAACTCCCTGAGGAATCCTAGGAGACAAGAGTTTTGTTTAAAAGACTGGTGGAGGAAAGCCAAAGAGCATAAACATTCTTTGGGACAGTAGAAATGCACAAACATATACATATGATTATGACAGGAAAGGAACTGGCTAGAAAGTTAAAGGACCTGACAGAGCAGAAGACAAAGAAAATGGAAAAGATGGAGGATTCAAGTCTGAAATAATTTTCAGTAACCTATTTAGGGTTGGTCATTCTCAGAACAATAATGCCTCATTGTGGTAAGACAACTCTGATTACTTTCCTAAGAAACATGGCAGCTGGCTCTATTTTATCTTCTAGATTAAATTGTATGAGGTGTTATGGTATGCTGCCTTGATGCCCCACTTCAGGACTGAATTTCTCATCCCCACAGCTAGCTAGGGTGCCAGCTGAGTTGCCCTGCTGAGCAATTAAAGTGAGCCTCCATGCTCAAGGTTACATACACTCTTGGGTGGGGGGTTGAAAAGGGAGACATACATCCAACAACTGGTTAGTGTGAGGTATGAAGGACCACCCCAATATAAGAGTTCCTTGTAGGATTGGCTGAGGACTTTGTTGTCACCTCATCTCAATTCAACTTCTCCCTCAGCCCAGCCCTGCCTCCTTCATTCCCCTCTTTCTCTATAGGTTTGATCCTGAGGGCACACTCCAGAAAACTTTCTGTACAGTAGTACCCACTTTGATGTGGTTTTGTTTTCTGTGGTTTCAGTTACCCATAGTCAACCATGGTCCAAAAATTCTAAATGGAAAATTCCTGAAATAAATAATTTGGAAGTTTTAAATTGTGCGCTGTTCTGAGTAGTATAATGAAGTCTCACATTACTCCACCCCACTCTGAATATAAACCATCCCTTTGTCCAACATCTTCACTCTGTATATGCTCCCTGACCTTACTCGCTTGCTATTACAGCAAGCTCTGTTAGCACATCCACTGTCTTGGTATCTCAGTGTTTGAGGTGAGTAACCCTTATTATACTTAATAATGGCTTCAAAGCCCATGAGTATTGATTTTAGCAATTTGGATATGCCAAAGAGAAGTCGTAAGGTAAGAAAAATTGTTTGCTAAAGCTGGTATGATCTGCAGTAAAAACAAATCTTTTATCCATGAAATTGCCTAAATTTATAAATTTAACTTTATCATAAGTAAGGATGGGTAAGAAAAAACATAGTGTACATACAAGGGTTGTCTGGAAAGTATCCAGCCAAAAATCCAGCCATGTTATACAGCTGCATAACATGCCTCTATTTTTCATATTACATGGCTGGATACTTTCTGGACAGCCTATTTTATATATTTATTCACTCCTCCCTTTATCCCATTTTCCTTTTTTCCTCTTGCTTAACAAATATTTACTTGACACTTACTGTGGTAGCCACTATTCTAGGTTTTTACAGTAAACAACATAGACATTGTTTCTGTCTTTCTAGAGTCCTACATTAAGATATTAGTCATGGAAACAGACATGAAACTAATCATAATGCAAATAATTATTTAATTAAAATAAGTGTTGTAAAGAAAAATAAGGTATTTTGAGACAGTAAACATAATTTAAATAATAGTTTTAAAGTAACATTTAAATCCACTATATAAGATACTTTGGCAGAGGTTTCTATATTACTCTGGCCAAAGATTGACATATATCAAAGGACCATCAAGTTACCTCTGAAATATTCCTTTGTTTTTACCTATTCTAAGAAAGACCTCTAAATACTTTTGGCTTAAAAGACAGACAAGGTAAAAAACTTTTATATGGTCACTTGATGTATTGAAGATTACCACCCCACCCCCACATGCATGCACGCATGAATATGTACTGTAGAGTCTCAGTTAACTGGCACCCATGTGGGTTGGTAGATTATGAATGAATGTAGTTTCTGGTTGCTTGAGAGTTACTATTAAAAATAGGCCTAATAGTATACCCCATACTATACCATACCACACCATAAACTCTGTATTGCCTTGATATTAGTATTGAAATACATACAATACTTTTAAGCAAATTAAGACAAATAAAGACAAACTTATGTAACAGTCACAAAAACAACTTTGTGAATACAGTGTACAATTTTAGTTAAATGGCAGTCAATAAACTTTTCCACTTAATAAACTGCACTAATATAATTTTAACTTTAAGTAACTTAGGAAAAATACACATACACACTTAAAACTGTCACAGTAGGGGAAGAGAGTTTACCGGGTAGACATCACATCAGGAGCATCAGGATCTGAGGATGTAGCTGGGACAGGATCAGGGGAAGTGGATATGGATGGTTTGGGATCTGCATCAGTAGATGATGCTGTATTGGCCAACATGTATGCAGCTTTCTTGAAAAATAAACAAATATCAGCTTGGTTTGGCCCTATGGCTGTCACACAGACTCAAGTTTTAGATGATGTGCAGCTGCATAACATGCTGAGAAGTGAGGAAGGGTTGTTATTACGCAAAAGCTACCACAGTTTCAAATGCTGCAGTAGCTCTCTGCCAGGATACTCTTTCTACCTCACATCCATTGTCATCACTGTCTTCCTTCTCTGCAACATTCGTTATTCCATGATTCATAACAGCTTCTAAGATGTTTTTTGTATTAAGTGTACAGGTGTGATAAAAAATATGGTGAATGTTTAATTTAAAATTTTTATTACAGTAAAAGACACATTTCCATTAATCGCCCTCAAAATACGCCCCCTCGCTTACAACACACTTATCCCATCATTCTTGTCACTTTCTTGAAGCAGTTCTGGAAGTCCTCTTTGTTAAGTGTCTTTAGTTGCCCTGTTGTGGCTACCTCGATATTCTAAATAGATTCAAAATGTTTACCTTGTATGATCATATTGACTTTGGGGAGGAGCCAGAAGTCGCACGATGCCAGATTTGCTGAATAAGGTGGATGAGGACACACTGTAATGCTTTTATTTCACAGAAATTTATGTTAATATATTGTTCATGATCATGATTTATGGCACACTTTAAAACACACCTTCTCTCAACTGTAGCTCATAACTGACTGCAACAAACAAGGTGAAACTTGTCACACTGTTTCTAAGGTTCTATGCACCACTTACTGTATTGAAGATCCCTGCCTTTCTGTTAAGTGACATTTGGCAGCAGCATTCACCATCACCATATTTTCAGGTCACACTTTGTATAGAGTTATTGGAATAGCTTCAGCCACAAGGCAGTTGTTGAGTTCATCTTAAGACAAATTCATTTTGTCATTAGCAGAGTCAACTAACTTAGAGATTTCATCATAAACTCTGCTACTGGCAGCTGAACTATTGACTAGAACCCCCTCAAAGTCAATGGAGGAGGAGGAGGATTCCACAGACCTAACAGCTGGCCACAACTTTCTCCAACATCTCTGTAATGCTTTACTTCTCATGGAATCCCAAGCACAACTGACAGTGTAGATAGCATCTTTGAGGTTATATTTTTTCTGAAAGTCCACAAGCGTCCCATCAAAATTAATCATTTTTCTCATGAAGTCACACCTGTAAAATATTTTTAGATTCTGTATCACTCCCTGATCCATTGGTTGGATCAGACTTATGATGTCAGCTGGAAGATAACATAAAAATGTTGCCTTAATGAGCTCTTCTGCATGAGGATGTACATGGCAATTATCCAGGAGTGACAGAACTTTACTATTCTCTGGTATTCCTTTCTTTCATAAGTTTTCTTTAACACTGGGGACAAAGGAATAATGAAACCACTTGGTAAAAATTTCTGCATCCATCCAACTGTTACTCTGTATGTAATCTACAGCAAGGTTAGTTATGCCCTTAGAGTACCTTGGTTTAGCAAATTTGCCAACCACATGCAACTTGACCTTATGATTTCCCAATGCATTTGCACAAATGAGCAGTTATATGCTCTTTATTTTGCTTGAACCCATGAGCTACTTTCTCATTACCACCAGCCAAAGTAGAATTAGGCAGACACTTCCACATGAATCCAGTCTCATCTGCATTATAAATCTGCTCTGGGGTCAAGCCATTTTCTGCAACCAATTCACTAAGCACAGAAATGAAGAAATGAAGGTGCAGCTTCAAAATTAGCCGATTTCTGCTCACATGACAAGTCCAGTTTAGAGATGCCATGATGAACCTGGAATTAGGTAAGCCAGCCACTTGAAAATGAACACTGACATTCAATGTTCATTTTCTCATGGAATTCTCTTGCTATTTCCTGCAACTTGGGTCCAGAAATACAACCATCCTCAGACCCTTTCAGCAAAAACAACTCATAGAGAGCTTGACCAACCACTTCCATTTTTGGTGTATGAAGAGTATGATGCTTCTCCACACTCCTGTCACTCTACAATTTTACATAAAACACCTTTATCTTCTGAGACTGGGCCTTAATGTCATAGATTGTTGACAAAGCAATATCAAATTCCTCCATGAACACTGCGTGACTCTCACCTTTCTCAAGCTTCTTGCATATTTCCATCTTCTGCTTGAGGGTAACCACTATGGATTTATGCTTACTTGGGACCTGTTTCAGCATACACGGGGGTTATGTGAGAACATAAATTTTGAGTAATAATAGATCCTAACTGACCAGGATGTTTACATGTGGTGAATTGGTGGGAGTGGGAGACAAACACATGGTGCATGAAATGTGGGCTTACTAATGGCACGGCATGACAAGTTTAAACTTACATTTCTGCAAGAAATTAATTTTATTTAAATTCTTATTTAAAGTATTATTTCTTCAGTCATTTTGCCAGTTGTTTGAGAGTGCAGATTGCTTGAGTTCCAGTTAATGGAGAGTCTACTGTATATTACATATACAAAATTTTATAATTCATCTATGCTAAAATTTATTCTAATAACCTATAGTGAAATAATCAGAAATGCAAGAGAGATAATAATCTTTAGAAGTAGAGTGAACAGGTAACTTGTGTTAATATTTCCTTTAGTACTATGTAAATTGTTCTTGAAGCTACTTGGCCAATTAAGAGATTTGAAGAGAGGGACCTAAATAATCATCACTGTCATCATAATAGTTGACATTTATTGATTATTTGCTATGTGTACATGCTATCCTGAGTATTTTGTAGATTCAATCTAATTTTATCTTCCTATATAGTGAGTACTATCATTGTTCCATTTTACAGATGTGTAAACTAAGATTTAGAAAGATAATTTGCTCAAAGTCACACATCTAATAAGTGATAAAGCTAGGTCCTAACCCAAATGTTTCTTCTGCTAAAGTCTGGGTAAAGTTCTTGACTGAGGGTAACAAAATATGCAATCAGAATCTACGCTAAGTTGCTGTTTACAGCTGTGCACTGCATAAGTCTTAGAGCTGTATGATCCAGAGATCTTAATCACTTGTGGCATTGTTAAAAAACAGATGTCTGGGTTTATTTCCAAGTCGACCAAATCAGAATTTTTGTGATGATATCCAGGAATGTGTACTGAGAAGAAAATCTCTATGAGTAACTTTGATTTTTGCCCTAGTTAGCGTATAAATGCATTAAGTATTTATGGAATTTTACCTGATCTATTAAGTGCCTAAATATGCTGCAACCATAACACTGTAATCAGATTTTTAATAAAATATACTGTATAACAGTTCACATTTTTTAGAGTATGATTTGGCTTATTTGCTGATTTTACACTAAGTTGTAATGTATTATTGTAGTCCATGACATAATTAATAGTAAAAGTTAAAGGCCATTACAGCCCACTGGCCTCCACGAATGACCTCAGTTACATTAGCTTAAGTTTGACCTGAAGAATGGTTGGCAGGGAGTTCCTTGGTGGTGTAGTGGCTTAAGGCTTCATCGCTGGTGCTGTCAGCACTGCAGCCTGGGTTCGATTCCCGGCCAGGGAGCTACCCACATTAAAAAAAAAAAAAAAAAAAAAAAGGTTGACCGATGAGAGAACTAAAGTGACCTGACACATTTTACTAAAGTGTTTGAAACCTTAGGTAAAGATGACGAATTTGAGTTACTGGACAACATAAAGGCATGGTGGATCTTTAAGAAAGGAGTGGCACAGCCAAAGCTGACAAGAGGCAGATAGAATTGGCCAAAGGGCAAAGGTAAGCCAGTGGGGTGGGGAAAGGGTGAGGAGAACATTCCAGCCTTCCACATGGGTCTTACCTAGTGTGAATGTACCCTAGAGGAGGGTGACTGGCATCCGTCGGGTAGGACAATTACTCCTGGTTATGGAAGAGGAGATGGCAATTGTGAAGAGCTTGAGGAAGGATTGTACATACGGAGATGGGAGAGAGGAACGGTAAGAGCAGGGGTACAGAGGCAGGAAAGCAAGGGAAATGGGGTCCAGTCCAATGTGCCTGACTAGGAAACTTGAAAGGAAAGTGTCAGAAAATAAGGCTAAAAGTTAAAATCACAGAATTTTAGAGCTAAGAGGACCTTTAGCTTTAAATGAGTCTAATATTTCAATTTGCTAGTGACGACAGTAGAGATAAAGAGATGCTAAATGACACCTATCCAGAGGCTAAGTTGATACCAGGGAGCCGTCTCAGGATTCTTAGTCCCATTGGATCCTCATTGTGGCTGCAGCATGGCTGGGCACTATTCAAACTGACTGTGGAGACCGTGTGTGCAGTGTGACAGGCTTGGAGCTTTCCAGTCCCTGTGTGTTGCTGAAGGGAAATAACATGGTCACTATAAAGTTTACAAAGATTAATTTGGCAGCAGTGTATGTGTGAGAGGAGAGTGAGGTAAGGAGAGCAATTAGGAGGCTGGACCGTGTATGTGCCAAACATAGATAATAAGCTTTATTAGCCCCATTTCATAGATAAGGAAACTGAGCTTTGGACTGTGGCCAAACCCAGGCCTGGTGGATTCCAAAATGCATGCATTTGAGGCTGGCCCTATGGAGCACTCTGCTTATGGTGAGAGAAGGGGCTGATCTGCAGAGTCTCATGCTGCAGAGCAGTCCAGGATGATCAAGGACAGAGAGAAGACCATTGGGATTTGGCAGTAGGTCATTGATGGTGTTTATGAGAGAGCGATTTCAGTTGAATGGTGGGGGTGGTAGGTTGATTTCAAAAGGAATGAAAGAGTGTGAATGTGAGGGAATGAAATGGTGGCAATGAAAATAGCCTCCTCTTTCAAGAATGGTGGGCAGTGAGAGGCCAGAAAAAGAAGGGAGAAGAGTTTGAGGAAATCGCAGGACAAGGGAGGAATCTCTCATTCCACCCACACAAAACCTGCATATAACGCTGACACGTGCCAGGTACTGTGTTGGGTAGTAGGGAACATGAAGATAAATAGACTGAGAGGGAGAAAAAGAGGGTGCTATGGTAATAATGATCTTTAAATAGAAATTCTTTACCAGGTTACCAAATTTCATACAGTATGGAGTGATACCAACTTTTTAGATTTCAAACTTGTAGAAGAAAATGAACTAATATTGTTTTCATCTTTGTGCCTTCCCATACTGCCTTGCACAGTATACTCTCAGTAACAGTGTGCTGAGTGAATAAACCATGAGTCTGAGGGGATAAAAGGGAAATCCCAGAAGAGGGATAATTTTGGAAAAGAGCCAGGACATGTGTCTCCTGAGACAAGAGGGGAGGAGAGGTGGGGTGGGGAGGACTCAGAGGTGATCAGAAGCTTGGTGGCCTAAGTAAAGCTGACCTGTGGATTCCAGCTGCAGGACTGATGACCAGAAAACATGCAAGAGTTGAGATTGTGGCTCCAAATGGAAGAATGGATAAAGAGCAGTTCTGGGGGAAGATCGGTTAGCATCCTGTTTTCAGCAGAAACAATGATTGCTGAAGGCCCTCAGAAATGAGTGGGATTGACTTTCAAGACATAGCAGAGTTTAGAGTGCCATCCAGAAACATTTCATTTATTTATGTGGAGGGATGGGAAAGGGCATGGAGAATGAAGAAAATTAACCCTGTTTTACTGTTGGAAATGGAAGTGGACTCTAAGGCAGGTAGGAATGGAAGTCACCCTGTGAGGGAGCAGGAGGAATTAGAGCTGGATGACTCTCCTGAGAAAGGGGATTATGGAGGAAGCCTCCCGTTGGATTCCGCTTCCACTTTTTCACTGGTTTATGGACAAGAAATACCTGTGCATTAAACATGGCTGGGAACATTAATTTGCAAGTCAAGCATTCCTTGCTTTATGTAAAGTTAATCCAGCATAATATTTGCACTTAAATGGACACTGGTTGAATTTTTAAATTTCTCAGATGATGACACAGCTCAGAAAGAGTAAATGTTATGCTGTAGTCATAAAAGTAATCAATTGCAGAGCAAGATGAAAACCCTGGGCCTCAGAGGCTTGGTCTGCTGTGGAGGATCCAGTCATTTGAAGGAAAAGCTGAATAAAGCCCTGATACTTTGGGAGGCTTCAGTCCTGATTCAAATTGCAAGGTTCTTCACACTAAACTCTCAGTCTCTTCTCATGAGTTTTTGTGGCCATTAAGATGTTTTCTGTATTCTCTTTCTTCATAGCTCTCACATTCAGCAAAGCTGAACATTTCCTTCCATGTGCCTCCACACTCTGCTGATGGGGTGGTTTCAGAACTTGGGGAAATCCTCCCCATCCTTTAAGAGTAGGGAAAATATGATCCTCTCTGAGAAGTACTTTCAACTCCAGGTGGAGTGAATGGTTGTCTTCTCTATGTGTCCATGAGACTTTAGATCCACCTCTATTAATTAATAGTAATAGCTAACCTTACCTTGTATTTACTACCTGCCAGGCACTGTTCTAAGTGCTCTGCAAGCAATAACACTCATGAACAACCATATGAGAAATGTTCTGTTCTACACATGAGGAAACTGAAGCCACAGAGGAATTAAATTGTTTGCTTTAGGTGTAAGTGGCAGTGTCAGGATTCCAACAAAGAGTGTCTGACTGTAGAATGAGGCTCTTAATTACTGTACTGCTTTTGTGTTCTGTCTCTCTTCCTTAACTAAATTGTAGATGTCAGAGAGCAGAGGCCATTCCTTGATTCGTCTTTGTTTCCTGGGCTTAATCTAGATTCTAGAATCTGCCTGATAGGAAGTGCTAGGTGAATAATTGAAGAATGAATAAATGTGGACCCTTAAGTCTGACCACGTCCCATCTATGAACAAACATTGGATGAGTTTACTATGAATGAGACAAGGACAGAGGGTATATCTTGCTTTCTATTTTTGTCTACTTCCTGTCTCCCCATCTAATCCAGGGAAAACATACAGGCCTGTGTAACACAATTAACACCTCCTCTTTCAGATTATTATTAAGAGTGCAAATAAATAAGTTCATAATTATGTTTTAGGAGGACTGAATATGAATTTGGTATGCCCAATAAAACTATAAGTTACTAAAGCAGAAGGTACACTTATGAGATCAGAACACACTGCAGAGCCCCTTCTCTATACAGATTTTTGACCTAAAGGGTAACCATGTTCAGACTTCCCATAGTACCAGGTACTTAATAACCCTCGGCATCACGCTGTATGTTACAGTTGCAGAATGCATAGAGAACAACTCAGCTAGTGCTTAAATGGGAAATTCTGTCTAGAGTCCTCTTCCCTCCCTTTCTGGCCAACTCCAACTATCCTCCAAGTTTCAGACTAAGTGTCTTTTCTTAAAGGAAGTTTCCCCTGATCACTGAGATCAGACAGGCTCTCTTTCAGTGCTCTTCCATTCTCCATCAGAGCCATTTCATAATCTTAATCACATAAATTTAAATAAGCATTTGCTTGCTGTCTGCAAAGGCAGAAATTGTGTCCATCTTGGACACTGCTATACTTTCAGCATCTAGCAGAAAGTAGACAATCTATAAACATAATTGTGTGAATGAATGAATGTGAGAAGCATGGAATCGACACTATTAAAGATCTCCATAGCCATAGATTGAATTCTTATTTCTAATAGCTGTCATCTTTTCCAGACCTTATGACAGTTAGCAACAAAGTGAAAACAGACTTGTTTGCATTTTTAAACACTGCTATTACTAAGAACTTTGCCAAGAGTGATTTAAAAAGTTAAAATGTTTGTTAACAGTAGCTTTCCAAAAAGAGGTGAAAAACATAAGAAAAGGCAAATAAAATTATTTTAAATAATTTTAAAAACAAGGTAGAATACTGGCCTTAAACTCCTATTTTCTATTTTCCTTTGGAATTATTTTACAATAATAGTTTCTATATAACCATTAAACTTAGTGAACTCCAACCTCAGAGAAGTATCCTTTCAAAAGACCCACTTATTTTGTAAGACACATTGAGTCTGACATGAAATGCACACTTTGGTAACTAAGAATCCTAGCAAAGGAGATTGGAGCCAAAAAAGCAATTAAGTTTACAGTAGGGTTACAGGAACTATATCTAGTATAACAGCTTGGAAAAGGAAGTAACGCAAAAGTCATATCAACAAGAAAAAAAGTTAAAGATGAAATAGTAGATTTTTTCGAAGAAACAAAATCCCATATTCCAAAATCTTTCCTTCTCATCTAATAACTACATGTGTTTGGGTGTTTAGAAAAAAAGTATGAGAGGAGGACGCAGCATCACTGAAATAAGTTAGTAGCTGGCACAAAAACTGGTGAACCAGGCTGTGAAATTTAAGCATCGGTGGAGTCAGGTACTTGATTAGCTTTTTCAGTTTGATCTCACATCCCACTCTAGTAGATCCAGAATTGTAGAATCCCACACTGGCAGTGTCTGTGTGCTTTAGCAGGGTACTGGCTCGGGGTTCAAGAAAACAAACCCAACTATCCCAACAACATAAATGTAACAACTGAAATGCAAAGCTTCTAGAAAAACCAACAGTGTTTTAGGACTTCGTAATAATCATACCTTTTCACATAAAGGTAAAGGTGTCCTCACAAAAGAATAGGGCTGCATGACATAAACACCAATTATAAATCACCTTTTGGTAATTCTGTTTGATTATACAACATTGTGGGTTTCAAGATTTCAAAATGGTTGTGCAGTCCATGAGACTATCTTTAACCGGAGTTCTTCCTCTGTGTCAGTATCCTATTTTGAAGTAACAATGATCTCAGATGAGCTGAAAAGATGTATTTAACTCCCACTATTACAATTTTGTATTCTCTTTACTTTAGCTCTTTTGAATAACATGAAAGCTTTGGCTTGCTAATTACTTTTATCCAGCCCATAGAAAAAATTAGTTTATCTTCCTGATCAAAGCAAATTAGGCAGATCATGGCTGATTAGAATGCAACAGTAAAATCACCATACTTTCTCTGCCATCCCCTTTTTCTCAGAACTAGAGCCTGTGTCAAATATGTAGGTATTTCCCACGGCCAGGCCGGACTCCGTTTCCAACAGGGACTGCGGCTTGGACAATGGTTCTTACACAGATACTAAAGTTCTTTAGTTCAGTCATTGTGTTCAGAAAGAACTAGTAACCCCTTAGCTAGCATTTGATGAAACATCTAGATTTACATATTTCCTTAATTGCATTTTTGAATGTGAGTGAGATTTATCTGACCAGAGTTAAATGCCTCCTTTATTCCCGTACCCAAGGCAAAATTTAACTCCATGCTCTTTAAACAAAAGTGAGGTATGTGTGCATGGAATCTTACTCAATTCCAATCTGAACACATTTTAGGGTTTAAATAAAGTGGGATGAGGGAGTTCCATTACCAAAGACAGGCAAGGTACGCCGTTACCTTTCAAAGTGGAAATGTCAATTTCTAAAGGTCTGGCTTACCCAGCTCTTTCAAAAAGGCTATTTTGATTTTAATAATGAATGCTATTCCTTATTGCCAAATTCCTCAAATTGGTTGCTAAAAATCTCCAAAATTATTGTCCTTAATAATTTCTCACTAAAATTTCTATTATGTGACTGTAAAAACTCAAGAGTTACATTTTATTTTCTCCGTATATTTACTATAAATTAACAGTAAATCTTGTATTTAGCTCCATTTAAACCTCCCTCTGCAGCTGCCCATTTGAAAAATAAAATGGTTGCCTTCTTTCACTTCAGTGGGCACAATACAAAACATCCATTGAGTGTTCCCTTTATTGCAGCTGCCAATGCCCAGCCGACTTTTAACAAACCAACCAAGCGGAATCACAATGCAGCTGCAACATTTTATGGTATTTCTGTTGGTTCTCTTTTGAGACTCAAGGTGTTAATTAGGAATCAAAGAACACAACCCTGCCAGCTTTCTTTCACAAATCATACCCTGGTCACTTCAGTTTTCAGAAGAAAAATAAATCTAATAAAAGGATAAAAAAATGTTGTTTGTCACACCAGTAAAGTGTGCGTAAGACCCTTTGATCAAAAGCATTTTATATAGTCATGTCAGATGAGCTGGAAATATTGCATTTTTCCCTTTTCTCTCTCTTCTTCATTCAGACTTCTCTGAATTTTGAATTTAATTTTAGACTGGAAGAAAAAAGGATAAGCATAGTCGTATGTAGGATTCTTTATAGGTGATAGCAGGTCTCATAGAGTAGAATCATTTTGCTTCTCAGGAAATTATTCCTATCCAACAGTCTATCATGTTACGGCTTCACAAAACTGGGCCTTCTATTAGCATATATACGACACTCTAACAACAGGTTCTCATGCTTACACTTCACATAAGCATTTATCTAAACTCCGTTTAGTATAATGATTATTTATTACATAAATCCCTCACAGTGTTTTAGAAGATCTTCTTTTATATGCACAGAATTGAGTATTTTCATAAGTGTAAAATCACATGCACACACACACACACATATGTTTATCAAATGGTTTGTTATTTTTGTATAGTTTTGTTATACATCTTGAGTATCATGCATTCAAATGTAACAGCGTGAAGTCATTACCTTTAATCTTCAGTCAAAGTTATAAGTTTACAGATTATGAAGTTAGCACTGCTGGGAATTAGTCAAGCCTGCTAGCTTTCTCAGCACGAGGTTTTGCTGTTAGATGCACAAATCATGCCAAAGTCCATTAATCCTGCTTGAGAGAGGCAGAAAGAAGTTCTGCTTGTTGATTTAATGTTAATGAAATGAATGGGCTCCTGAGGCTACCTACAGAGGCTCTCTAAACTGTAAAACAAATAGTCATTTTAAGTAATGCTCACTGCAGGAGCATAAACAATGCTCCCAGATTTGCTGCACAAAATGGTGTGCATGTGTAGAAATGTCTTTTTCTACAATTCTGTTACACCTGCCCTATTACAATACTCACAAATATCAGGCTGATAGATTCAAAGAACAATTGAATTAGGAGAGATCTCAAAGTGTGTGCTCATCTCTTATTTTACAGATGTGAAAACTGAGGCAAGAAGCTTATGCATTCTGCCAGAGGTTCTAAGGTTAGATAGTGCAGTAGCTAGCTCTAGCTCAGTGGTTCTCAAAACTTGATTGCAGATTGAATTTGCCTTGTGGAGTGAAAAATCATTCAGATGTCTACCTTCTTCCACCAGAGATTCTGCTTTAGTTGGTTTGGTGCTTGACCAAGGCCTTGAGATGGTTAACATTAGGTTCCAGTTGGAGCGAATGTGCAGACAAGTTTGAGCACCATGGATCTAGACAGCCCTCTCTTCTGGGTGTTTTGGGTTTATTTTGTTTTCCTGCACCATAGTGTTACTTTCCAGTTCTTAGGAGTGTGCCAGTTGCCTTATCATCCTATGGATAGAGTAGGTAAATATATGTATTTTGAGATTTTGAGGTTGTTTCCAAAATGAATTTCCTTTTCTTCCAATGCAGAAATCTACCTGTGTGTGTGTAGTATGTGTGAGTGTTCATGTAGACTCCTTGATAGGCTGATCAGATGTGTCATTTTAAATGGGACAGAAAACAATGGTACTGTCCTATTTCAAATGGAATGTATGGTCAGCCTACTGACACCTTGAATTTAGCCCAGTGAGACTAGGCTGACTGTACATTTGAAATAGGACAGTACCATTATTTTCTGTCTCATTTAAAATGGTACGTTGTCAGCCTACAAGTCCTTGAAGGACTACAGTCTACCTATTGGATGAACCAACCCCACAGCAGAGATAGTAGCATCCAGGGGCTGTACCATGTTTGGCACTGGTCCCCTGGTCTCATTATTCTCTGTCCTAGAGTTCACCTCACCTTTGAGTCCCTCTTGACACTTTCTAATTCTTATTAGCCACAATCAACTTTGTCTGAGATAGAACTTTATGACTCTTTGTTTGAAATTGTTCAACTTTTGCTGCCTTCTGATCCTTCTTGGTTTAGGAATTACTGAAAGTGCTTAATAAAGCTGGGCTGACAGTCCCACGTCTCAATCTGGAAACACAGAATAGATTCCTGCCGGAAAGTTCCATCCGTTTTGGCCTTAGGGCTGTAACATAAATCCACTTCCTACTGTAGTAGTTCATTAGGCACTTGAGAATTCCAGAATTATTTTCTCACATGTAGTAAGACATAAAAGTGTTGCTACAGGGGTAGATGTCCCTTGTTCTTTCCCATCTGCTTTCTTGATTTCATTGGTGATGCGGCTGGCCTTTTCTGGAGGTGGGTGTGGAGAATTTGTGGAGATGGTGACACAGGGCTCATCAGCAGGATTAAAAGACTGTTTGGTCCAAGAACCACTCATCCATCTCTCCACTCTGCTGGGGATCACTGGCCCTGATTCCAGAGGCCCCTGCTCAAATACAAGCCCAAGTAGAACTCTGGCCCCATTTAACTCTGAATCCCTCCCCTGTCAGAGATTCAAGTCATTGGTACCTATTATTTCCCAGGAAATAATTTTAGCCTTGTTGTCATCACTGACTGTAATTGCAAAGATTCTTCCTGTAATTGCATTAAATCAACTGCTTCTTTATCAAAGATAGCTACAAAGAAATTCCTCATGAAAATTCCGCTCCTTTGAATGTATTTTCAGATAGACATAAACTTATTCTTTAAGTCAGTTTTTCCCTGGGGATACAATTGTTCTTTCAGTTGTCAATATAAAAAATAACCAGACACATGTTTTGTGTGTGTGTTGAACATTTGATTTTTCCTAAGTGCATCTTTGACTCTGAGGAAAGGTAGGATTCCTTATCTCCTCTAAGTCCCCTTAAATTCATCATCTCTCACTTGATGCTGTAGAAAGTTAGCTGCTAAGTTGGAACCTTTAAGAGCCTAAGAACACACCAAACTGAATTTTTCCTACATACTCAGGAAAAATTGCGGGGATGAATGAGATATAAAATGAGAAGATAAAAACAAGTCAAGCCCAAGACCATATGTTGTGGGCCATTCATTAACTTGTTTGAGGAGTGTACTCCTAACGCTGGGCCATTAGTCTACAATCTATGACAAAGCATTCACTCAGTAGTCAGCTATCTTAGAGATTTGTGCAGTGTCTACACAATGTTACATACCCAGATTAAAATATAAAACTTCATTCAATATGTAGAATATTTTATCTGTTTGATTCCAGGGATCAGAGAGAAGTGTTAGAATACAGACGCTGGGTGATGCCCTACTCCTTTGAAGCTGCCCCCTTTTTACTCCTCTAGTCTTTTACCTAGTAGGCTTCTCTCTGCTGTTTTCTACTGATTTTTAATGTTAAAAAATCTTGTTTAGTGAAAATTGTGCTTACACTTATAAAATTTTAGGGTAATTACTTTAGATATTTAGGGAAATAAGAGTAAGAACAATATCGTGCATTTGAAGCAACTATAACATCATCCCCAACAATAACAGCACTTAACATTTAATGTAAGATCCACATATGAGGGCCTGTGCAAAGTGCTTTACATGCATTCTCTTACCAATCTTCACAACCCAGTGAGGCAGATGTCATTATTATTATTGCCAGTTTATAGATGAGAAAACCAAGTAACAGAGTACCTGCCAAGGTCACTCAAGATAGGGCTGCAATCTTTGTCAAGAAATGTTCTCATCCCCAAAGTCAGGACAGTAATAATTATTTTACTACTTGTAATGAAGGTCAAATGAGAAATTGGGGGTAGAAGTGTTAAAAAGCACTGTTTGAATTTTTTTTCTCTCTCTCATGGGAGTTTATAAACAATGCATTCTGCCAAATTTAGAGGGAAGAACCTATCACTGCTTTATACGATTATACCAGAGATTATATCAGCTCATCTATTATACTAAGGTGCACATTTGGTGGACAGAGAAATGGCACCTTGCATCTTAGGCATGGACAAAGTATGAGCCTTAAGTAGAGATTAGGGAAACATAAGAGTGCCTCCTAGAGAGAAAAAATGGTACTCATACTCCCTCAAGTGTGCCCTGGCCATATCCTTTTTTGAAGTTGCCCAGGCACAGGTATGCACAGGTATGTGTTTTTAAATATAGGTTTTAATATTATTCAGTTATGGTATGACAAAAAGATCAGGAGGCAACTGATATTGAAAAGATAGTTTGTTTCTCATAGTTCCCAAGAGTTGAGGGCAGGCAAGCCATGAAGGGCCATGTGGGGAAGCACCTGGGTCAGGCAGGAGGCAGAAGGAGTAGGAGGAAAGCATGGGCAGGTGTCTTTATTGTGCTCTCAGTGGGGAGAAATGGAAGAGGTAAACAGGCTTAGAATTGGCTAGTTTGAATAATTTCAGCAGACTGTGGGATGTAGGAGCTGTCCTGAGTTGTCTGGTACCTGGCTCTGGGGGGACCAGGACAGAGAATATTGACCTAGAGTGTAAGAGTCCTGCAAGCCTGATAAAGACGGTTACTGGGGGTGTAGACTTTGGTTGGTTGGTTTGCATATGAAAAGCATACTTCCAGAAGAGTCATTACTATCTCTAGGAATTAGCTAGCTCTGGGAGGGGCATTCTCTCTTAGGTTAGCAAGGTCCCAAGAGAGCAAAGCATCATAAAATACAAAAAATAAAAAACATAATTATTACACAGGGATTCTGTGTCTTGATACAAATCCCAGAGATAGTTCTTTCTTCTTTGGTCCAAGAAAATGTGCAATTCAAGGAATATATACTCCAGTAGTAGAAACAGAGGAGTAGATCAAGTATGGTGATCAAATGTGGTGAGTGCTATGGCAGGTGGCTTCAGCATGATGTGAGAGCATCAAAGACAGGTTCTAAAATGGTGGGTCAGAGAAAGCTTTCTGGAGGAGGTGATGTTTTAACTGAGTGTAGAAAGACTTACAGAAGTTAGCAAGATGAAAACAAATAAAGGTATTTTAAGCAGAGACCAACACATGTGACTACCTGGAGGTATAAAATATGGAAATTGTAGAAGGTAGTTTGATATGGCTGGAGAGAAGACAGCTTGGGGTACTAGTGAGGGAGAACTGACAGCAGGGTTTGCAAGTGGGAGATGAAGCAAAAGAAGTTGGCTTTGTGGGTTAAATTGAGGGGTTAAACTATATCATGAAAGCCATAGGAAACCATTGAAGGATTGAATATAAGAGAGACGTGAACAGAATTGCATCTTGGACAAACTAGTGGGGTGGTAGGAGTGTGTGTCTTGGGGGTCTATGCAAACCAAGACAGGAGATTGCCACAGTTATCCTGTGAAAAGTGATGACAGCCTGAGGTAATGCAATGTCAGTCCTAGAAGAGAAAAGGAACAGATACAAGAGACATTAATGTGACCTAAATTTGGTCACATTAAAGTCACAAATAAAATTTAAATTATAATATGGCATGTTTAACTACTATGAACAAAAATTGAGAAAATTATTTATTCTTCAAACTAAATTTGATCTTTTCTTCTCTACAGATTTTTAGGTGATTCAGAGTATACTTTATTTGAATCTACAATGGGTCAAAAAAGATGGTAAGGTTAAAATTCAGGCACATCCTTATAGCTAGGAACATACATACAATGACACACAGAAGCAACAAGATATTTGGAAACACCTGGAAAAGTAACTGGAAGTTTTAAAATTCATTTGTGTATATGTCATTGGAGCAAAAAGTTGAAGAAAGGAGTACCCGACTAGGCATTTTAGGACACCTGGGTTCCAATTCCATTTTTGACGTTTACCTCTTATGAACATAAATTTCATCATTTGTGAAATGAAGGTGCTGATTAGGTACCTTCCAAGGTCTTTTCCATTCTAAATCCCATGGATAGATACAACGTTTCACTTATCAAAACCCTCTGCAATGCATCTAAGTGATTTTAATTCTGTTCATCTCGCCAATTGGGGCAATGCTTTAGCAATCATGATTAAATTTCAGTCTTGCACTGTGTAATGTGACCTTGGGTATACAGATTAGTCATTCTGGTAATTTATGGATTAAAGATTATCCTTTGAGTCCTTTACAGTAAAACTTAACTCTAAATGTAGTTAGCTATTAGCTCAAGCTCTGAATTGTTTTTATTGTAATTAACATAAATCTACCAAAATGAGCTTTTCTTCTCAATATACAATTAACTATGTTTGAGGTGTTTCTATAGCTAAGCCAAGGGGAGCTTCAAATTACTACATAACTGTCATTCAGGACCAGACCATATCCCAACCAACACTTTTCATGATTATAAGAGCCTGGCGAAGTAGACTTCATGCCGGAAGGCCAGCAGCTGTAAGATGGAAGGTGGATACTTGCTGTTAATCATGTTGCTAAAACTCTTGAGATCTTCAAATGAGATATGCTCATACCCTGGGAGATTCTGATTTAATTAGGATTTCCTTTTACTACCCAAGTTTGAAGACTCAGTGAAAAATGATCTTAAACTTTCTCCTATACCCTACTGCACTGAGCCCTAGAGTCCAACAGCTGCTGGGGAATGGGGACTGGGGTAAATTAAGTTCACCTACCACAACGGTAGTGATGTGGCTTTTCCAAGTTAAAATCAAAGACCCCAATTTTAGTGCACTTGAAGTTGATACTTTAATATCAAATATTCTTCTTGTAGTTTGAAGCGCTGGGAGAAAGTGGCTGAGATAAGGAAAATGCATCCTTCCAGTCCTCCTCTGATGCTCTCTGGAAGTGAGGGATGGGGAAGGATACAGAGTGACACAAGAGAAGTAAGTGAATCTCTGGGGATGGGGTGCCTATGGGAGGTCTCAGTTCTGGCTGCTTGGTAAGAGCTCCTTTCAGTTATCCTTATTACCACTACTGCCACCCCTCCCCGAGGCTTTATGCGCTTTATGCTCTTGGGCAGTTGCCACTCTAACAATAATAGAGTAGAACTATTGCCAAATGCAGGTATGTCTGCTAAGGTTCCCAATCAGAACAGGAAGGATGAACAGAAATTAGGAGGAAGACTTCTTACTCAGTCTTTACTAGAAGACTCCAAACTCATTCTGTAGACTCATTCAACATTGTGAAATCAATGTTTGCTGTAAAAGTCTCAATATATGCACAAGACAGATACTTAAAGAATAACTCCTTTCATAGAAATTTTTATTTGATTGTTATAATCAAATAATTTTCACTGTATATGCATACCAAAAGTGAAAGCTTATTTTTGTGTTGATAGGTTTAAAGGTCAATTGATTATGTAACAGAGTTCATTCAAGTAAGTGCCTCACAAGAAAATTCATAACCTAAAAACTTCAAGTGCCATGTAGTGCTTTGTGGGCCACACCAATAAACTCATTAAAATAATACTGGGTAAACCCAAACACAACACAATGAAAGTTCTAACACAGCCCACATTTTAAGTTTAAAATAATATCTTGTTATGTACTAAGGTTAAGAATTCAGCAAATTCTTTATATATTTTCCACTTGAGGTCATGTGTGGTTTTCTACTTTCCTGAGAACTATACTTTTGTGGCTTTTTTGATCAAAGGAATGATATTTTTTCAAATAGGTTGTAGAGGTCCCTGTTCCACTTAATCAAAATTTCAAGAAAAATGAAGGAAAAAATATTTATTAGTTTTTTTTTTTAGTAAAACATAAAAATTCTTAGGTTCTTTTCTTAATGTAGACTTTGAGAAGTATGTAAGGTTAGCCATCACTGTGTGTGTGTGTGTGTGTGTGTGTGTGTGTGTGTGTGTGTGTGAGAGAGAGAGAGAGAGAGAGAGAGAGAGAGAGAGAGAAAGAAGAAGGAGGAAATAAAAGAATTTGCCTGCAAAATTGAGTAACAGTTTGAAACACTTGGCTTCCAGTTGTGAAAGATGAGCAACACTGGGGAAAAGGCTGGGCTAACAAGGGGACCACTTGAGGAAAGCTTAATCTTAGTTGGCAGGCTGAGGAGGAAGGTCAGCTTCAGAACGCATTCTCAGCTGGAGATGGGCTCCCTTTGCCAGGATAATTGTCTTCTGCATTTCAGCTTCTGAACCAAAGTGAAGGTGCCTTCACACAGCCAGCTCAGTCTCTCGCCTCAAAAGGGTTAGCTCTCCACTGTCAAGCCATGTTAATGTTATGTATCATTTCCACTGAGCAAGTGGCACAAAGGAAATTATTTCTTATTAGGGTGTTGGTGTGTGTGTTAGTGTGTGCATGAGATAGCCTTCTTCCCCCTTGACCATCACAGACCTTATTAGAAGATGAAACAAAACTCCTTTGAAGACAAAAAAATAAAATAAAATAAATATGAAAATAATGTGCATACATAAAAAAATGAGACACTTGAAAATTAGGGATTGCTGGACAATTTTAAATTATTAATGTTAACAGAAAATAAGATTTGAGAGGGCTGTTTTAAGAGATTTTAGAGATTATTTTTCAATGTCTCCTAAATGTCTTAAACATCAGTTCTTACTTGATGAGGAGCTCTTTACACTGAATATACTTTATAATTAATTGGTTACCTATTCATTTTTTGTGGTAACTCTGTAATATAATAAATGATAGCATGTTAGGTTTACAGCAGCAAATGAATTGAAGGACTGAAGAAATTTAATGACTAGTTCAGGAAAGGTTCTTCTTTCACTTTCTAGATTACTAATTTGCAAAGAAATATATATCACTGTCATAGTTGTTAAACTGGGCACTACACACACACACACACACACACACACACACACACACACTTTGAAATAATTCTCCATTCTGAATAAAAAAATGACAGTACGGAGAATACCTTCATGACATCACTTCATCTCATCAATTATAAAGGTAAATACAAACTCAAATAACATTAGCCTGTTAAGAAAGTTCATGTCTCTCTGAATTGAGAAGTAATTCCAAAGAATATAGCTCCTTTACCTGATACATACATCTGGTCATAGAAAAAAGTAGTTTTATCCTTTTGGAAGTTATCAATCAATTGATCACTCTTTATTTTAATACTCGGGCACTACTACAATTTATCTTTGACTTGGACACAAGAAAACATGTTTCTGTAGTATTATAGCAAGAAAACGAATGTATGAAAAGGTATCTATTAAACTTAAAATCCTGGCCCTAAGCTATACATGTCTCATGTTACTGAAAATTAAAAACTGTATTTTCCAGGATTTCTTGAAGAAATATTTCTGGTATTAGAGCTTCATAAATTGTGTTCCTGAAAAGAAAAATGTGCTGAAATATTTCAGCACCAATTACAATTACTATGAGGCATAACTATACATTAGAAGGTTGGTTTTCTTGTGTTTCTGGTCAAGTGGCCCGGAAGGTAACTTCAAGGAGGTCCAAAAATAATTTGAGCAATGGAAATACCCTTGGCTGATTCAGCCAATTCTATTCAATTTTTCATTACAAATATTTACTGAATATCTCTTAAGTATCAGGCACTGGTGTGGGCACTGGGATATAAACTAGAAATTTCCTACCTTGGAAGAACTCACAGTCTAGTGAGGAGGATAAACCCCAAAGGAAAGAGAGCCCATCATCACATCTTGGAGTGGTATTCCATCTGACTTTAAGGAAGACAATTTTATGGACATGGGTTCATTTCTTTGCATAATCTCAAAGTAAATCTCAGCTTCTGCAATCCCAGACTTAAGCACTGGGAATAGGGATAATAGATGAGGGCATGAGGAAGGACTTCAGGTTAGGAAACATCTTTTAAACAGTTTCCCTACTAATGATACCACTTTGTTTATAGTCTTTTATCATCACCACTAGATAACATTATTCCGTTTCTTGAAATTAAATGACTAATGTTCTTCTACCTACTAGTTTCAAATAAGTCCTATCTATTGGGCTCAAACAACATGGCAAAAAAAAAAAAAATTAACTGGAAGAGGTAAAATGCCAGGGATTTCAAGAATGGGTCTGCTTCCTCTCAAATAACCTATGGAAAACAAAATTCATTTTGAATTATGAAAATGTAATAAAAAAATTCCACCTTACAGCCCGTAAAATGTTTCCTTTTCCCATAGATAATAAGTTCCACAGGTGAAATTGAGCATGTATTGTCATCTATAATAACTGAATAAAAATGTGGGTTGAAGCTGACAATCTGAGAAAAAAGAGTTGTAGTAGGTTTGAATTTGTGAGTACATTTAACAAATAAAATTTTACTAAGACACAGTAAAAACAGCAAAAAGAAGAAATAATCAGCTTGTTTTCTTTGTGCTCTTATGCCGGTCTGATTCACCCATCTGCTACAAAATGAGCCTTCATAAAGGAAAACATTACAAACAAGAGTGAGGAAGTTGAATCTCAAAGGAAGGAATTTGTCTTCTCAGGAAGAATTCAATTTCCCAGAAATAACCACTTGTGGGGTGTGTACAAGGAAATGTACCATTTAGTATTATTCTAAATTTATATAACTGAACCAAACCAAAAAAATGACTTCACAAAATTGCTCAATGAAGAACTCACTACCTTTTTTCATTTTTTCTTATGGCATATAATTTGGATTAATTGTAAACATACTTAAAATTATAGTCTAAATTATTTAAATGTATGAATTTAATAGAAGAAATATAAAAATGCTTTACTGAGGTAGGAAGATGTTAGGTATCAGTCATAAAACTATAAATATTTTGCAACCTCTTTAGTTTTAAATGATAACTTTATTGGGTTAATGGCTTGGATATAATTCCTATGTTTTTGACAGTTATGTTTTGGAAATTTAAAAAAATCAAATAGATCAGATAAAAAAACTTAATTATGAGAGATCATAGACCAGTTTTATGATTCTGAACTTCTTTAAATATATCCAAGTGGTAACGGTTCCATTATAAAAAAATAATTATATTTAACTAAAAAGGTTATCTTTTTATTCCAATTTTCTGAATCATTTGATTGCTACCTTTGTTACTTATCAGAACTCCTTTACTTTGAAGAAAATGTGTAAGAGAAAAGATTGAAGGTTTGATCAAAGATTGTGTTTGTTGCATGCAAAAATTCATTCTTGTCACACAAACTCTGCCATGCATATGTTGAACATATTCAGTAAAATATTTATTCTAAATCTATGGCAAAAAATTGTTTGAATCAGGCGTACTACTTAAAAAAAAACCACTCAGACTAATTTAGTCAATTAGTTTAAATAATTTCCCCCATAGCAATAATACTACTAAAAATCCCTGGAAATTCTGGAGGAAAAAATAAAAACACTTGATTAAAATGCAGAAAAGTCATTGGCATTATTATATTTTAAGTTGTAGAGTCAACTATGTAATTTTGTCATTGATCTAGTAGATTTGAAAACTGTCAAAACAGTTAAGGATTTTGTAACCATTGCAAAAGTACAAACATTTTTCTTTATTTAAAATACTTTTTTCTCCTTGACAGGAAGCAGAGCTATATGGAACTATTTTTAGAGAAGGTTTTAAAAGTGTTTTTAAATTTTGAAACTGCATTTTAAGTGCTTAAGACACATGTATGACACCAGGGCCATACTTAATTAATTAACGGAGGTTTTTAATCAGTTCTTATTACCAGTTTTACTAATTATGTGTAAAAGTACTTTTACTTCAAAGTTACTTAGGCAAAAAATAAGTAAACTACATTAAATTAAAAAAAATCTTTTTCCAGTTCATTTGCTTCATGTGGTGTAAATTTGCTTGTGGATTAGATGTTCATTCATGTCTTTAAGTGACAACAAGAGAAAACTCCATTTTCATTTAGAAATAAAATGGCTGTTCTAGATCAATAATGAAAAGCATATTTACTATATTAGGATGTTCATTAGAATTTAGTTTCCTATTCGTATGCCACACTAACTGGATGAAAGACACATCAAAGTAGCATAGGGAAGCTTACTTTCAAGGCGTATTAGCAAAAACATTCACATTTGGAGCATTAAAATAATTTACCTATAATAAGATGAAATGCTAGAGCTACTTTATTTCTGACAGATTATCACTATCACTGGTAAGTTGAGATGTATTAAACATTGTCAATGATGATTGTTTGTTCTAATGTCTCAACCTTGGTGTTTTCCTTATTTTCTACTTAGTGAGCTTTATTAACCCCTTTTGTAAAGTCAGAGCCCATGATCCCTGAGAGGGAGAGAGCGAGAATTAAGATTGTTTCCACCACATTCTGTGGTTCAATTACAGATCTATTGGGGAAGCTAGTTCAGTAAGGAAAGAGAGTTCCTATTAATGTTTGAACTGGCTTAAGATTTAGTTTTTCTGGGGAAGAAAGATTATAAAACTGCACATAAATAGCTCTGGTCTTCTGTGAACGGAGTTAGGAAACGTTCTTTGCCTAAGAGTCTGACTGGCCAGCTCTCAGATTATGGCAAATCTATTTGCCAAATGTGTACAGCCAGACCTTGCCGTCATGAAATCGTCTGTTGAAGAAAATGAAATGCTTGTCTTTTTGTGAAGGAGGGAGGAAGATTAAGAGATAACACTTTGACTCAAATAAATGGTGATAACCTATTACAAACAAAAAAAGATAGGAGTTTGACCTTTTACCCGTCTCAGTCCTCTTACACTGCAACTTTCCCATCAAAGGTTAATTATCACTGGGACTCAGTGAAGTAGCGCTTCGACTTCGTGTTTCCATTCAAGAACAAAGGCCAAGTGATTTCTTAAAATTAGAAAACCGATAAGACACACGTTTATTGATTCGAATATGAGCGAATAAAAATTCCTCTTTTAGGTTATGAGTGCAAATGCGAAGGCAGAAATGGTTAGACAATTCTAGGTGTAACCAAGAGAGGGCACCCTGAACGTCTGCACAGATTTCCCCGGTTGAGAAGCAAAACACGGAAGACCTCAACTGCTCACCTCACGAAGATGGGCATTCCATGGCCCTGGCATTATGTACTCTCTGAGGAGACCGAATTCTGAAACCGCCTATCATGAAGAACATCAATTTGGTTATTTTCTTCAGGACTGATTTCTACATTTTGAATTCACATTCCCTGAAATGTTAACCATTAGAAGCAAGTATTTAGCACTCACTGTGACATTTTTCAAGGACACTCTGGATTTAATATTTTATGGAGCAAATTGACCCTTAGGCCAGGGTACAGACTATCACCAAATAGCAGGAGAAAAAAAGATAACAATTAATTTCCTAATGGTATTTAACTCCAAGGGGTTATCTATAATGATAGATAGACAGAACAATAGCAGAGGGATCTCCTGAGCACACGAAGGATGCAGTTAAATGCATCTGAAGTATGTGGGAAATGATTTGAATCAGCATTTCATGCCAAATTTTAGTAGCCTAACAATGTTCATTCTTTCAAGTGGGAGAAAAAGCATTCGAACGCTACTCATAAATAGATTTTCTATATTCTCAAACATGTTTTAAAATGAGTATATGGTTTGAACAGGTAAGTAAGGGGATGGCATACTTCTCTTGCATATGGTCGGTCAATTTCTTCAGTGATGGAAAAGAATAGTTCCAGACTCTTAAGTGAAATTGCCACACTATTCTCAGAAATTCGCAATACATGATTCTTTAAACATTGAATTTAGCAGTTAAACTAGAGAGATCGAGGGGGAGCATTTCACTCTGTAGTACAAACAGAGGAGGAAATGTTTAGGAGGAGAAAATGTGAAGTCTTAGGGAATTACTTAGGAGAGCGGATTTTTAGCATTGTAAAAATATCACTGCCACAGGCAATGAGTGTGATTGAAGGGAAACCTGGTGGGGAAATAGACAACTTTATAGTCCTAAAGAACACAGTCAAAATAGTTTTATGGCAGATGAGGAGGGGACTGCTATTTACTAATACCAAAATCTAGCAGGATGGTCCCTGTCTTTGAAGGCAATATTAAAGCAAGCTAAAAAACATTGTTTTTTTCTTCCTCTGTCGCCAGAAGAGAATCACGATTTAGTGGAAAGCGTTATGCAGGCCTTTTCATGTTTCTTCCCTCCAGAAAACAGCAGAGGAAAGAACACTTCACAAACATCCTAACTAGCTCCTGCCAAGGTACATCAGAGAAGCCCAAACAGGGATTGCGTGGGCTTGGGGTGGGCTCACCTCAGTGCCGCGAATAAAACCTAAACGTGTCACCTTGTGGTCATCAGTGCCCCTTGTCCAGAGTGGCCTTGACCCTGGTCTTTCTCCCAGGAGAAACCGAGTCCCGGATTCTCCTTACGGAAAGGGAGAGTAGTCGGTCGTCTGGGTCACCTCATCCTGAGTCACACCATCCACCCAACCACCTGCTACCTTTGGGCCTGCGTTTTGCAGAGGCAAAATCGTGAGACGACCCTCTGCCTCCTCCCCCGGTTTGGGGCTTTGGAGGTTGGGGGCGGGGAGGAGAGGTGTGAGGATCCCTAAGGATGACAGAGTTTCAGGTCTCCTTTTGGATGTTAGCGCCACTGTTTACCAGCCCCGCCGCCTCCAGCCCGCTTCCCTTTTCCTCCCGGAAGGAGGAGATGGTTAAAGATTACACCGTGGCGGCCGGCACTTCAAAGGGCGGCTCGGCAGCCAAAGGTAAAGATAACGTTCTGGCAGCTCTAATCGGGGTTTGTGGTTGCCACATTTTAATCACTTCATTAAAAAAGGAGAGGGGGGAGGAAAGAAAGAAAGGAAAAAAGTCACATTACACGACTGTGCAAGGGATGCAGCGTGACTTCCTTTAGGGCTTGGCAGGTTGGAGTTGTCCTTTGAGGAAACTTGTCCCAGCGCGTCCCTTGATGGAACGTGACAGACGCGAAAGGGAAGTGAGGTTGGGGCGGGGGCGAACGCAGCGGCCCGCTCGTGGGTTCCACACTCATGTGCACAGTTGCCCACACTTCAGGCTAACGCCTAGGAGTCGCAGGAATTCTCCTGTCGACCTGCCTAGAGCCGGCCGAGAAGCCACGGAGCACCAGTGCTTCCCCGGGGTCGACTTGAAGCCGTTTCTCTGAGGGCCTGGAACGTGCGGTCGTGCTCTCCTCTGAGACACGTGCACTGCCCCGAGGCCCAAACACTTCGGCCAAGATGCACTTTGCAAACCTGTCCGCCCCTTCAGAGCAGGAGGGACCTCGAGGGCCTCCGACCCGGTCTGGGCAAGCCTCCCTTTCCCTCTTGCCCCCTTCCCGAATGGAGCGGGGGCGCACTTACAGGTACGAGGTGAAGACGCTGAGGTTGGAGGGCAACTCCGAGAGTCCCAGGTCCGAGCAGTCCACCCTGAGCAGCATCCTACCGTCGGGCTCGCACTGACAGTGTGCCGGGCACCCCCGAAGCAGCGCGCCCGGCGTACCCGGCCTGGGCGAGGCGCCCCCGGCCGCCAGCTGCAGCAGGACAGGCAAGGACAGGAGTACGCCGACCGAGGAGGTGTCCATGGTGCCCGGCCAGGGGGCCGCGAGCGGGGCGCGGTCGAAGGGTGGCGTCCGGGTTGCTGCGGACCGTGGCGGGCTTCGGCAGCTAAGCGGGCGCCTGCAAAGCCGGGAGCCGCTCTCCTGCCCCCGGCGCGGGCGCAGAGGAGAAGCGCCGGGGGGCCTGGCCGTGTCCGCTTGCAGCCACGCGGACCTCCGGAGCGGCCCTGACTGCAGCCGCTGCAGGGGCTGGGAGCGTTGCTGCTGCAGGCGGCCTGCTTGTGCGGAGCAGCATCTCCGCTCGCACGCTCGTTTTTTAAAGCGCTCCAGCCCGAATTGCGCGCCCAGTGACGTCAGCGCAGCCCGGTTTCCCAGGCACCACCCCCGCCCCGCGCCCAGCCCCACTTTCCCTCCTCCGACCCCCTCCCTCCTTTCCCGAGTCCAGAGCCGGGAGGCTGCTGGCGGCGCGAGGAGCAAATGAGTTCTCAGCGCTTTAGCTTCGCCTCCGGGGGGCGGGTTTCCGCGCTCAACACAGCACCAGCGGCAGGAGACCCCCCACCCGCCCTCACTCCCGCGTGCTGGCGACTTAGCTCCGAGAGCTGAAAGAAACCTTCTTCACAGCGACAGAGACAGACGCGCAGAGATGAAAGGATGCGACGCGCTTTCATCAAGTTCACTTCAAATAATGGATGAACTACGCGGAGAGCTCTGAAAGCAAGACTAAACTCCAATCCGGAAAAAACAGTTACGTTGTCAGGGTGAGGTGGCAGGGTCCCAACGTGGACGTTTGCATCCTTACCACACGCCCGTCTGGCTCGCTTCTGCCCTAAAATCAAAGCACTGGGTTAATTGCACATACATGAAGCTCGTGAGCAAGCATTCCAATGCTGCCTTCCTAACTCGTCGGGGTGAAAAGTCTATTTTTTTCAGTGTGTTAGGATCACCTGGAAGTCACCTTTAGTACAACAATGCAGGAAAGACAGACAGATGGCTATTTGCTTTGGTTCAGGGTGAGGGTGGGGGGTGCTTTTCATCCTAAGTAGCCCAAGATTCTCTAAGTGCAGTGCCACCCAGGTGAGAGGCACTTGGCACCCAGAATCTTTGCTGAGGGCCAGTGCAAAATGCATGCTCTTACACACTTCCGTGTCCTACAGCGAACCTTCCTGAGGAGAAAGACTCAAGGCTTTCTGGGAGAAAAGGCCTCAGTGAGGAACAAGTCAGTATTCCAGATCTGAATGAGTGGATGAAAGAGGTGATGGCCCAAGTCTGCCACATCGACTCACAAAAATGCACACTTTTGACTCTGGAGCACAATGCCCCCTTCCTTCATGAAAGAGAATGCTTTTGGCTTTTAAGACCTCTCTTAATCTTCTTCCACTTAGCTTATCCAGCTGACTTTCCCATACGTACTTCTGAATTTTACAGTTGGGAAGAAGTTTTCCCCTCTTTGTGTGAGGTCTATTTACTCTTCTTCATTTAAGAAGTGATCCACAAGCCTTGAGGATCACCTGTGGAACTTACAAAAATGCATCAATTCCTGGACTTAAGTCAGTATTCCGAACATGCTCTTTTCTTGAGTGAAGTTTATGATTCTCTGGATCAGATGGAGATTGAAAGTGGAAAAGATTTCTTGATTCCATCCTTCTCATTTTGCAAATAAAAGAAGTGTGGCCCAGAGGTTTGGGAAAATTTGACAGTGTTAGTTGAAAACTGTGAGTTAACCTTGGTTTCTGGATATCAGTGCAGTGTCCAGTTCTGGCCTTTTCCTTCACTTGTCCCTATGCACACCACATCCACTACCATTCCTTTGCTTATTCTCACATTATTCTTGCTTCTCCAGGTATTTCTTCCATACTTATGGAATGTTTACTAATTACGTATTTGTCTTCTTTTCTTTTTTTTTTAAAAACAAAATAAAAAACAAAAAACCTATGCCCAGATTACATAATTTGTCAGCGCAACTCAGGACTTACTCTTTCTGTGAAACCATTCATGGCCATAATCTTCATTAATCATTAAGCAGAAAATATTTGTAAAACAACTGCAATTGTGATGCTGCAGTGACCTTGCAAGGCAGGTTAGCTCTCCTCATGGAGCTTCCAGTCTAAAGGAGATAACGGACTCTGAACGGGGATCTCAAGGATGATAAGTCTCACTGAAGGGTATGTTATAATACCACATAGTTTAGCTCTAAATTTTTTCTGATTGCATATTTGTTTTGTTTTGCCAAATTTATTGGTGACTTTGGAGGCAGGGACTAGGTCATTTGTCTCATCTTTACCTGCAGGACTCATGGTAGGGAAACTTAATAAATATTTATTGACTGATTGATTTATCAACACAAGCATGGTTGTGTCCACCGTCTAAGGACTTTTGGCAACACTTTGACTTTAGAGTTGCTAAGACTAGTTTAACACTTTGGTTATGGAATAAATCAGGCAGAACTAGATATGAATCTAGGTTCTGCCAATTTCTGGCTGTTTGATCAGAGACACAGAATGAGACTAAGTGTCAGTTACCTTCTCTGTAAAAGGGGGGTATTATTCACCTACATGGTTCTAAATGTTAAAATGTCTGGAATGTGGCCTATAGCAGAGTAGATATTCAACCTGTGTTGGTGCCTTTCTTTTCAGGAATTGAAGTTTGCTAATGAATTCGTGTAGAGCAGAGGGATTTCTGAACAATAAAATGGGGGAAGACCGATATGCTGGTTGAAGCCCGGTGTAATGAACAATCTGTGTGTGTGTGTGTGTGTGTGTGTGTGTGTGCTCAATGCCTAATATTTCTCCTCTCTGCTTTTGATAAGAGCACTCCACACTTTTCCTTTGGGTAACTATGTCCGATTTCTTAGGTGATTGTAGGTAGGGCTTTTATTCCTGTGGCCCCTGCCTCCCTACCTCTTGGTAGGTACCTGTATGACTCAAGCAGACTAATTTGAATCTTGGGATTGTCATGGACCCTGGCATGAGAAGGTCTTCTCCTCTAGCTCTAAGGAAAAGAAAGTTTGAAGCTCAGGAGGCCTGCCATTTTGGATTGTGGAGAAAGCTCACTGAACATTAGCATTAACAAAGAGAGAAGCAAAATCCTAAGGTCATCTTTTAAACACCTAGACCTTAAAACCATTTCTACTTTATCACTTCACAATTGGGTGAACTAATTAGTTTTGTTTTGTTTTGTTGCTTGAAGTAGTGCATGAGGATTTAGCTATGTCACTTGCAATCAAGAATGCTCAGTAAAAAACTTGAAAGCACAAGAACTGTGAACATTTAAAAGTGACCTGATGAATGTTTGAGGTCTTGTAGACCTTGCAACATAGAAAATCATATATGGATTGAAAATAAGAATGGTGATTTTATTGTCTGAATGCATATATATGTTAATCACATTGTTTTAGTTAATAAAGATAAAAACAGAGCAAACCTGATTCCTGCACCGCCCCCCCAAAAAAGTTCTACTAAAGCCACTAATTAGGGGTCTCTGTTTTGTGGCAACTCAAATTGCATGATAATGACCATCAGCATGGACTCGGCCTGTTACACTATCACATGCTCTCAATGGGTCCTCATAACTATTTTATGAGGTAGATATAATTCTTACCACAAGTTTAAGGATGAAAAATGCAAGTGGTTTTCCTTATGGTGACCAGCAAATCAGTGATGGAATCAATATTCTAACCTGAGTCTTTTGACTTTAAGCTCTGTATCCTTTCCCAAATCTCTTGGGAATTCTAGACACATATAGACTTAAAGTGGATAGGCCTTTGGGCTTACTATTATTTTATGAAGAAAGAAATTCACATATTTCTGTAAAGAAAAGAGTAGTCATTTTGGACAGCAGTGGAACCAGTTGGAACAGAGAATGGTGATTTTCTTTTTTAAATGTAAGCAATAGGGACAAGTACACATTTATTGAATTTTCCTTAATTATAAATATTTCTAATTTCTCTCAGCAACCAGTTACTCACAGGAATATATACTGGTGAGATGTCAGAGAAAAACAACACCTTTATATGTGATAATAAGGTTAATAGCCCAAAGTAGGTTTGTTTAGTATTTGGTCTGGTGAGATATTCTTATTTATGATTATGGAAGGCATCTGAATGTTAATGAGCTGTTGTGTAATAGAGTATCTCATGCCAGGATTGAAATCACTTTTTACTTCTTAGACTCTTAAATTGCAACTTCCTAAAATTGATTCTGGGAAAGAGCAATCTGGTATGTGTCTAATTTCTGGAATTGCTAAACAGATGATTTCCTAATTCTTTAATCTTTGATAAAAGTCCAAATTTAAAAACATTCATGTATACCACAAGAATTACTAATAAGCTTAGTTGAAGCATGCCAAGATAATTTTAGTTAATAGATAAGTCAATATTTCTTTTACAAGTATAGTGAAATAGTGTTTACACAACTGGTGGGCTATTATGGGCTTATTTAACTTATTTAAAAGAGTATAGCCCATTATTTGCCTTGCTCATTTTACATTCATGATATAATTAGGCTTATGCTGAATTTCTTAACTTCTTTTTACAAACAAAGTCTAATAAATTGAGAAAGGAGGAGGATTTAAGAATAAAGATCTATTTTTTCAGAATTATTTATTTTGCAAGAAAGCATTAGTTCAGCTAATTCATTTCTTTGAAATAGCCTATTATATAAAATCAATTGGATCTGTCTTGATATTCTCTAACACAAAGGAAATCTTTAAATATATACATATGTTCACAACATGCTAAAAGAAAGGATAGTGGTATATAATATTATCAATTCTTTAGCTCATTTTGATCCCATTGTCTTAATTCATGTATGATAATGAACATGGGTCTACTGATATGCAGCTCACTTTCTTAGACCATGTGTCTAATCAAACTAATATGAAAGTCATGGGTAGGTGTTCTTTTCAAACTAGGGATAAAATTAATGAAACAAAAAATAAGAAAATACTTGAAATTAAATGATCTTTCTTTTTATTCACCTGTTTGTTTAATTCTTCCAAATATCTCCTTGGTATCCAAACTCTTCAATATGCTTAATGTAATGGACCTTTCCTTGGTCTCTTTAGAACTGCACTTTTGAAACTTTTAACCATCTACCATGTTCTCATGTTTATAGTTAAATGTCAGGGCTTAGACAGAGCATGCTCCTTGCTCCAAAATATTGAGGGGCTAACAGGTTTCTGTGTGCAGAGCTGCTTCCCCAGGCCTGTCTCTAGAGTATATGTAGATCCACAACTGCTCTTCTGCAATTTAGAAATTCTAAGAGCTCTGAAAAAAGAAAGGTTTTTTGAAACAAACTTGGTGGTGCTATCAGAACTGAAACAGAACTGAGTCTGTTTATAATCTTTCTCTCATTTCATGTTAATATTCATTCAGTTTGCTACAAAAAGTTTGATGTGTTTGATTGTAGGGCACTTCCCCAGACTCCACTGGGGGTTTTATATAATATATGAGATAGCATTCTCAATAAGTTGTATTTGTAAAATTCTGCATTCTGCAACATCTATGACCCCAGTGGTTTTGGCAAAGGGATTATGGACTTGTAAACATAAACCTTGGAATATTTAATTCATAAATAATATTCAGGAGAAAAAGACAAAGATGGAGTGTTAGAACTTATTGGATGAGGAAAATGTGGAAGTACCATCAAGAGCAAAGCTCAGAGGTGTCATTAAAATGGTGGTGTGAGAGATGCTTTTTGAACTCTCCCCTGGAAGTTGCAACCAATTGAACAGCTGTAATTCAACAAAGGATTTCCTATGAAACACACAAATACACCTGAGAGAACTGTGCATCAAAACATCTAAAAGTGGACTAATTAGGGTGAACAGGGGAGGAGGGAAGAAGGAAGTGCAGAGACAGGGGCTTTGGATGTAGCCTAGAGCTTACTATGGTACCAGGAGAAAGAAGGAGTGAGTGAGACAACAGGAGCACCTTCTGTGGCCCCAAGTATTCTTGCCTGAGGAATCAGCATGTAATATGGCCAAACCCAGCACTCAGGGTAGAGACCTCAGGGCAGAGACTGAATATAGAAGAGTAAAAGCAGTCACTACACTCACTGCTAGGCAGATAATGAAGACACAGATCCTGGCCATCTCCCCGCACTCTCTCAGAGGTCGCCCCCATTCCCAGTATTTCCACAGGTTCCAGAAGAAACTGTAGCAGTGAGTGTTGGATTAAAGAGCAGAATATCTATAGCCGTGAAAACTTGGGAGAGCATTCCTGAGTGGTAGACACACAGTGCAGCTGGTTCTAGTGAAAGGGAAGGAGTGATAGGGGCGAGACAGTGGTGGGCTAGCGGCACCATTACCCAGAACCATAAACACACCTACAACCTCTCCCAATGCATTCTGCCCCCACCTGTCCCTGCTGAAATCAGCAGGGTTGCCCAGGGCAGCTGAAACAAACAAGAGCTACTGAATCTGGCTATAGAGGCAGCATTGGAGTTTCAGAGGCTCAGCATCCCACTGCACATCATATTGTCTTATGGGGGGTGGTGCTCTGAGACCATGGTGACCTGGTCATAGTGAAGAAGCCCACCTCCCAAGAAACCTTTCCCCATGAGGAGACAGGAACAATGAAAGAGAAAATAAAATGTTGCAGCTCAAGAGAGAAAAAAATGCTCCAGTGATATCTACTGGAGAGCAAAAGAAAGCCTTCTTTATTTCTACGTACTGCAGAGTTTACTCCTGTAGATAGATGCCCAGGAAGAGAAACATTAATTGCTATGAGGGCTGTCTGGAAAAAATCCAGCCATAAACACCTCTATTTTATATATTACATGGCTGGATACTTTCTGGACAGCCCTTGTTAGGCGAATGTGATAGCCACTACACTATGGAAACAGTCTGGACAGCCCTTGTATAACCAAGGGAACAAAGATGCTCAGAGATACAATGAAACATTTCCAAAAAATGAACTTAAAGACATGGAAATATGTGACTTAAATGACAGAGAATTCTAGATCGCAGATCTGTAAAAACTCCGTGAGATGCAAGAAAAGTCAGATAAGCAGTTTAATAAACTCAGAAATAAAATCAATGAACAAAATAAATATTTTACCAAAGAGATTGGAATTTTAAAGTGAAAACCAAATGGGAGACAAAGAACTCAATAAAAGAGATGAAGAATGAAATAGCCCAGAAAACAAAGCTGACCAGATAGTGATATTAATGATTGAAATATGGAAATTATACAGATGAAAGAAGAGAGAGACTTGAGAGTTAAAAAAAGTGAGAGAACTCTACAAGAACTATCTGACTCCATCAGAAAGAGAAACATAAGAATAATGGGTAAACCAGAAGGGAGAGGGAGAGAGAGAGAGAGAGAGAGAGAGAGAGAGAGAGAGAGAGAGAGAGAGAGAGAAAGAGAAGTATTGGTTTCCAAGCAGTGGTACATATACCTCTGAGGTACATGTTGGGCCATTCAAAGATATATGAAAAATAACCAGTAATGGTGAAAACACAACTAAAGTAAAAAAATGCAAAACGTTAGTTATGGACAAATAAATGTTAAGTTTGAATCACCATTAATGGAGACATTTCAAAATTAGATCACATTATCAAATGATGACTGGTGAAGGCATTGCTATGAACCCTTCCCCCAAATTGCTCTTCTACCAATCATTATGTACAGTTTCAAAACAATCCATCCATGATATGATGTTTCTAGAAATCCCCCAGACATATAAATACACCTGTAGTCAGACTCTTTGATCTGTTTAGTTAATGACTGAGTAAAAGTAAGTGCATTTTCTTTAATTGTGGCTCTTTTCAAGTAGTTTTTAAATTTAATGTTTAACATAGTTTCAGTTATTATTGTCAGTGATTTTTAAGTGTGTCAGTTATGGATCAATGGTTGAAAATGGGAATGGCTAAAAAACCAAAACTTGATGTGGATTATAATCCATCATCAAGTACTTCTCAACACGTGTTTGCAGCTATGAGTACATCCACACTGGGAGATAGTAAAAAGATGCATGCCTCAGATACTACATTGAAGAAAAGGAAATATTCTGAAGAGTATATTAAATACACGTTTACATTTGCAAGGGATGATTACTGTCCTAAGTCTTTGTGTGTTGTGTGTGAGGAAATGTTATCCAATGGTGCATGAAACCCTTTCTACTCATGTGACTTTTAGAAACTAAACATCCTATGTATAAAAACAAAGAAATGCATTATTTTTGACACTTAGAAAAGCTTTCAGAAGGAGTTTTGGCAAGAGGGCATCTTGAGAGGAGGTCCTTAAAATTTCTCTCAGATAATATAATTAAACAACTGGTCAGGATCCAACATGGGAAACCCTGAGTGACAACTGAGAGATCCATGCATCACAAGAAAACAACTGAAGGTTAGAGAAAGTAAGGTGAGCGGGAGAGAAGGGAAAGGGCAGAGATGTATTGCAACCCGATTTGACCACAGCTAACTGAGGAAACTAGGAAGGAATCAAGGAGCAGCACGATGCTGGTGAGGTAGGAGGCCAAGTGGCAATAAGAGTGAGGCCAGAGTGGCAGGAACCCTGTGAGACCATGAGAGAGCTGGACCTAACAATAGCATGTTAGAGACAGTATGGCAACCGAGCTCTGGGTGGCATGAAAGATGAGCAAGACATTCAAATTGCCCTAGGTGGGAATAGGGCCCCCAGATATAGCACTGCAGCTTTGGGCACCTGCAAATGCTGCTGGGAGCAGTTACCATGGAAACAAATGCCTGAAATACAGTCCTGGGTAAAATGCAGGAGAAGGGAGAAAGACGGAGCTGGTGGCACTTGCCCCAACCAATGTAAATGGCCTCAGCTTCCCTTCCATCAGCCTCCCGCTTCTCTCCTAGCTTCCCAAATGAACCGCAGGAAGAGAAGAGATCATGGACCACCCCACACCCCAAACACTGGTGGATATTTGAGATATGCTTAAACTCTCCCCCTTCTCTCAAAACTTGCCCCCTAGCACCACCTAGTGTCTCCTCTACAGCAAGACACCACAAAAATATGAATGGGAAAGAGAAAGAGATCTCCTGGGCTCTGCTGGAGGTAAATCCCTCATGCCTAAGAAAAAGTACACAACAGACAATATGAGTACCTTAGGATTCAAAGCCGCTCAGAAAGAAGATGGAAAAATCTCCAGAAAAGGATCTTATAGATCTAGAAATTTATAAACTAAGTGACAGGGAATATAAGGTTGCAGTTCTTAAGGCTCTCAGAGAAATGAAAACATACTGACAGAACACCATAGCCGAGATGAATGATTTCAGAAAAGAAATTTGTGAATAAAAGGAACATTTTAACAAATACATTCAAATTATAAGGAAGAACAAGATGGAAATTGAAGAGATAAAACATACAATGAAAGAAATGAGAAATGAAATCACTGCCATAGGAAACAGGGCCACTAGATGAAGAAAAGAATTAGAGATATTGAAATCAGAATATTTAAAAAAAAACTCAGAGAGAAGAAGATAGGGACTACAGTAGAGTCAATCTGACTCCATTAGAAAAAAACAGTATTAGAATAATAGGCTTGAAAGAAGGAGCAGAGAACTCTACAGAGGGTGTACTCAAACAAATAGTGGATAAGAACTTTCAAAACCTATGGAAAGATCTGGAACCTGTAATTCAAGAGGAAAAGAGGTCCCCTAGCTACTTGAATATTAGCAGATCTTCTCCAGGACATATTGTATTGAAGATGTAAAAAACCAAAGACAAGGCAGCCAGTGGGGAAAAAACTATAACCTTTATAGGAAAACTCATCAGGCTATCATCAGACTTCTCAGCAGAAACTCCACAAGCCAGGAGGGAGTGGAATCAAATATTCAAATTACTAAAAGAGAGAAACTTCCAGCCAAGAATAAATTATCCAGCAAACTTACCCTTCAGATATGAAGGATGAATAAAGACTTTCTCAGACACACAGAAGCTGAGGGAATTCACCGACATGAAGTTGGCACTTCAGGAAATACTGAAGGAGGCTCTTCAACCTGGAACAAATCATCAGAATAAATGAAATAGAGCTGGGACAACAAAAAAGAAACAAAAATAAAAAAAGGAGGAAGTAATGGCCATAGAAAATCCTCATATATCAATCATCACTCTAAATGTTAATGGACTGAAGTCACCAATAAAAAGACAGAGTAGCAGAATGGATAAAAATACAAAATCCATCCATATTCTGTCTCTGAGACACATCTCAGCCATAAGAACAAACTCAGACTCAGAGTGAAAGGATGGAAAACAATAATCCAAGCTAATGGTAACCAGAGAAAAGCAGGAGTTGCCATACTGATAGCTGATGAAACAAATTTCAGGTTAAAAGAGATTATAAGAAACAAAGATGGACATTACATGATGATAAAAGGGACAATACAACAACAGGAAGACTTGACACTGATTAATATATATGCCCCCAATCAGAAAACACCAAAATATACAAAGCAAATACTAACAGATCTGAAAGGAGAAAATGACTAAAGCACAGTCATTGTAGGGGACCTGAACACCTTAACAATCATGGACAGATCATCCAAACAGAAAATAAATAAGGAAATATCAGGTTTAAATTACACATTAAGCAACTGGACATAATTGACATTGACAGGACATTTTATTCAACAACAAAAATTATACCTTCTTTTCTAGTGCACACGAGACATTCTCAAGGATAGACCATATGTGGGGACACGAAACTAACCTCAGCAACAAATTCAAAAAAACTGAAATCATATCAAGTGTATTCTCAGACCACAAAGCTCTGAAATTGGAGATCAACTGCAAAAAGAAAGCAGAATAAATCACATATACATGGAGATTAAACATCTTGTTAAAAAGTGACTGGATTAAAGAACAAATAAAAGAAGAGATTAAAAAATACATAGAAAGTAATTACAATACAAATAGGACATATCAAAATTATTGAGACACAGTGAAAGCATTAATAGAAGGAAAATTTTTATCATTATCGGTTTATCTTAAGAAACAAGAAAAATCACAAGTAAACATCCTAACATCCTATCTTAAAGAATGAGAAAAAGAAGAACAGAAAAACTAGAAGTCAGCAGAAGGAAATAAATAATAAAAATTAAAGCAGAACTAAACAAAATTGAGGAAGAAAGATAATAAAGAAAATTAATACAACAAAGAGCTGGTTCTTAGAGAAACTCAACAAAATTGACAAGTCTCTGACTAGACTAACCACAGGATGAAAGGAAAGGACACAAATATCCAAAATTAGAAATGAAACAAGAGAAATTACCACTAATACCACTAATACCTTAGAAATACTAAGGCCTATAAGAAAATATTATGAAGGGATTTATGCCACTAAACTTAAAAACCTAGAAGAAATGGACAAGTTCCTGGAAACATATAGCCTACCTAGACTGAACCAAGAAGAATTGGATAATCTAAATAGACAATCAATGGTAAAGAAATTGAAATTATTATCCAAAACCTCCTCAAAGGCAGAACCCTGGACCAGAGCTTCTCACTAATGAATTGTACCAAGCATTCAAAGAACAATTAATGCCTATCTTTCTCAGACTCTTCCAAAATATTGAAGATGAGGCAATACTTACTAACTCATTCTATGAGGACAACATTACCCTAATACCAAAGTCTTGTAAAGACAACACACAAAAAAGAAAAATATAGACCAATGTCTCTGATAAACACGGTTGCAAAATTCTAAACAAAATATTGGCAAATAGAATACAACAGTGCATCAAAAAATTATACATCATGATCAAGTGGGATTTAACCCAGGAGGACAAGGATGGTTCAACATACAAAAATGAATCAAAGTGATACACCACATAAACAAAATAAAAATAAAGACCATCTGGTCATATCAGTTGATACAGAAAAAGCATTCAACAAGATACAACATCCATTTATGATAAAAGCACTGAATGAAATGGGTACAGATGGAAAGTATCTCAACATAATAAAGGCCATATATAGCAAACCCACAGCTAATATATTGAATGGGGAAAAGCTGAAGCCTATTTTCCTTAAGTCAGGAACAAGACAGGGATATCCTCTGTCACCACTACTATTCAATATAGTACTAGAAGTTCTAGCCAGAGCAATCAGGCAAGAGAAAGGAATAAAACGTATCCAAATTGAGAGAGAAGAAGTCAAATTGTCACTATTTACAGATGACATGATATTATATATAGAAAATTCCAAAGACCCCACCAGGAAACTATTAGAAACCATAAATGAATACAGTAAAGTCACAGGATACAAAATCAATGTACAAAAATTAATAGTATTCTTATATACAAACAATGAATCTTCAGAAAAAGAAATGAGAGAGTCAATACCTTTTGCAATTACAACCGAAATAATGAAATACCTGGGAATTAACTTAACAAAGAAGGCGATAGATTTATACACAGAAGCCTAAAAACACTTTTAAGAGAAATTGGAGAGGCCACAAAGAAATGTGAAGATATTCTGTGTTCATGGATTGGAAGACTTATTATTGTTAAAATGGCCATATTACCATAAGCAATGTACAGATTTAATGCAATTCCCATCAAAATTTCACAAACATACTTTCACAAAATAGATTAAAAAATGATCAGATTTATAGAGAACCACAAAAGATCTTGAATTGCCAAAGCAATCCTACATAAAAAGAATAAGACTGGTGGTGTCATGCTCCCTGAGTTCAGTTTATACTACAAAGCATTAATAATCAAAACAGCTTGGTATTGGCAGAAAAACAGATACAAAGACCAATGGGACAGAATTGAAAACTCAGAAATAAATCAATAAATATATGGACAGATAATTTTTGATAAAGAAGCAAAAAAATATGTAACAGGGAAAAGAAAGCCTCTTCTGTAGATGGTACTGGGAAAACTGGAAAAACATGCCAAAAAAAAAATGAATCTGAGCTGTGAACTTTCATCATATATTAAAAATTAAATAAAAATGGAATAAAGGCCTTCATATAAGACCCAAAACAATAAATTGTATAGAAGAGAACATTGTTACTAAACTTAAAGACCTAAGGCTCAAGGAAGACTTTATGAACCTGACCTCAAAGGCAAGGGAATTAGAAGCAAAAATAAATGAATGAGACTATATCAAACTAAAAAATTTCTGCACAGCAAAAGAAACTATCAACAAAGCAAAAAGACAGCCAACTGAATAGGAGAAAATATTAAAAAACAATGCATCCAATAAGACTCTAATATCTAAAATATATAAAGAACTAATATGACTCAACAATAAGAAAATAAACAATGCAGTCAAAAGGTGGGCAGGGGACCTAAACAGATATTTCTCCCATGAAGACATCCAAATGACCAAAAGGCATATGAAAAAGTGCTCAATCTCATTAGCTATCAGGGAAATGAAAATCAGAATAACATGTGCTGGAGAGGATGTGGAAAAAATGGAACTCTGGTACACTGCTGGTGGGAGTGCAAATTGGTACAACCACTATGGAGGATAGCGTGGAGTTTCCTCAGAAAATTGGGAATGAAGTTACCATATGACCAAGCAGTTTGCCTTCCGGGTATCTACCCCCAAAATTTGAAAATCTTAGCTTGCAAAGACTTATGTACCTCATAGTTCATTGCAACGCTGTTCATGGTTGCCAAGACATAGAAACAACCAACGTGTCCTGCGACAGATGACTGGATAAAGAAGCCGTGGTACATATACACAATGGAATATTGCTCAGCTATAAGAAAAGATGAAATACTGCCATTTGTGACAAAATGGATGGACCTAGAGATCATCATGCTAAGTGAAATAAGCCAGACAGAAAAAACCAAGAAACATATTACTTCACTCATATGTGGAATATAAAACTGAAAGCTGCAAAGAAAAACCAACCAAACAAACAAAATCTTAGACAAAGTCAATAGTTTAATGATTATCTGGGGGCAAGTAGGGAGGAGGTGGGAGAACAAGGAGGGGATGGGAGGGGAGGGGGGGTAGTCAAATATGGTGATGGAAAGAGAACTCATACTGGGTGGTGAACACATAATAAAAAGAATAGATGATGCACTGTAGAATTGTACCCCTGGAATCTAAATAATTCTTGCTAACCAATGTCACCACAATAAGCCTAACAATAAAAAAATATTAAAAAACAAAAAAAGAAAAGTACCCAACTATTATTTCATACACAATGCCAGGAAAGATAGACAATGAGAATGCAGTTGAGGCTTCATATTGTATTTCTTATCACATAGCAAAATGTGGTAAAAACCACACCATAGCTGAAGACTTAATTTCTCCATGTATTAAAATTACCATTTTTTGTATGTGTGGGGAAGACTATGTCTGGAAAATCTATCTATCTTCTTTTCAAACAATACAATGTCTAGATGAATTCAGGAAATGTCTGATGATATTGAAGCTGTAGTAGTAGATAGAATTAGGAAAAATCAATTCTTTTTGATCCAGGTTTATGAAAGCATAGATATCACTGATTTATCTATTTTGCTCATCATCACAAGGTACTTGGTAGGAAAAGAAATTGAAGAAAACCTGTTGCTTTGCTGTCCATTGACAGAGTATACCAGAGGTGAAGATATTTTTAATGCAATGAATGGTTATTTCATTGAAGAGGACACTAGTTTGTTAAATTGTTGTGGTGTATGCACCGATGGAAGCAAGCCTAAGTCAGGTTGTTTTATAGGCCTAATTAAAGAAGTAGTTCCCCATGTACCATGGAGTCCCTGCTGCATTCAAAGGTGAAGTCTTGCATCCAAGCATCTTCCTGGTGAACTGCAAGATGTTCTTGATGAGGCTTTGAAAGTAAATTTTATTAAGTCACAACCATGAAACTCCAGATTGTTAAAGCACTGTGTAAAGATATGAACAGCATTCACAGCAAATTCCTTTTGTGTACGGAGGTAAGTGGCTATCTTGTGGCAAAGTACTTACAGAGATGTTTGAAATTAGACATGAAGTCCAGGTATCTTTTGAAGACCATCATTACCCTCTTGCTCCAATGTTTCAGGACAGTGATTGGCTTTAAAGTCTTGCATATTTATCAGAGATTTTTCTAGAAATAAACAAACTCAACTTGGGAGTTCAAAACAGCTCAATCACTCTATTCAAAGTAAGTGACAAAATGGAGTCAATGACTAAAAAACTGGACTTTTGGAAAGCATGTATTGAAAGAAGTCAGCCTGAAGATTTTGAAACTCTGAACAACTTCTTACCCGAGATTAACTTGCACCTACTCCAAAACATGAAAGAGAATATTGTAAGTCACTTGGAATGTCTTAAAGTATCCTTTTATAAGTACTTCCCCCAATGTGGAAAAGAAAATAACTGGATTGCAGGTCCCTTCAATGAAGAATTCTTCAAAGAAGTTAAATTATCAATCAATGAAAAAGAGCAGTTAATTGAACTTGAAGTGATTCCTTAAATTCTGATTTTTAGAGAAAGCACTTTATTTCCCTCTGGATAGATGTCAGTGAGGAATATGAACAGCTCAGTGAGAAGGCACTCAAATACTTCTTGCCATTTACTAATACTGAACTAGTGGAGAGAGCTATTTCTTCTTACACATTCATAAAAGAAAAATACCACAACAAGCTTAATGCAAGTTCCCATTTAAGACTGTATCTTACATTTTTTAAAGCCTGATTTCAAGAAACAAAGTGCATCAAAGCAAGCTCTTACTAACAATTTTGCAATTGGCTAACCTGCACAACAATTATTACAGACTTTTCAGATAACACAAATATTATTATTAATAATAAATTAAAAGTTTGTTAAATACTTGATCATCATTTTCAATATTTATCTGTTATGAATATTATAAAATTAAATCTATGGTTTGTACTTTTAGTGTAGTAATTTTTCTTTCCTAATTTATTACTTCATTTCCACTATTTTACATTAAGATAGGCACGGAACATAAGTGTCAGTGTTTAAAAACAAGGAGTACAATTTATAGAAATGGGTTCAAAAGGGTACACAAGTTGAAAATGGTTGGGAACCACTTTTATAAAGGAAAGCCCATTGGATAGATTATTATAAGACTTTTCATAGAAACTTTATAAGCCAGGAGGGCATGAAATAAAATATTCAAAGTATTGAAAGAGAGAAATTACCAACCAAGAATAATATATCCTGCAAAGTTATTGTTTAGCTATGAAGGAGGAATAAAGACCTTCCCAGAGATACAGAGACGTTTCCTGCGTTACAAGAAATACTGGAGAAGGCTATTCAACCTGAAATAAAAAGTAAAAGAGATACAGAACCATGTACAAGATTGCTAATAGACAGGAGCAGGAAATGGCAACCCCTGCAGAGAATAGAATGGTACACACTTAAATATATCATACAGGGTCAAAAAGATAAAAATATAAAATAAAAAAAGAAAAAGAGAAAAAGAAGATAACTTGCTACTGCAACTCAGAAATCAACTCACAGCATAAATAGGAATAATGTGTGAAGATAAAAACATATAAGGGGAGGAAGTAAAGGTCTGAATTTGTAAAGGGCAATGGAGATACGAAGCATGCTTAACCCTTTTTCTGTGATGTTCTGATATAGATGAATAAATATTTCCATGCGCTGACTGCAGCATTCGAGTTTACTCCACAAGCTCAAAATAACTTTATTATTCAGTGTGAAATTGTTTCAAGGACTTTTCTGCACTAACAAGATTTTTAAATATGTTTTCCCGTGACTTACACTATCAATAACAAAGATGTTTTGTATGCCACATTGCGTAACATTTTGTAATAAACTTTTATTTCATCAATGCCATTAGATTCTAATTTATCTATACTTAAATCTAACTGATGCCACTTAGTAGATTTTGAGGTTTTTTTGCTAAAATTAAACATGATGGTAAATTCGTTACCATATAACAAAAATTAAAGGAAAAGTAATGTCATTTAAAAATGTTATTTTTAAATGCCTTAAATAGTCAAAACAGTCAACTTTTATATTTTGTGCCTTTTTGACACATTTAAAAAAACTTTAAATCAATTAACATAGTGAAAGTTTAAGTAAAAGGACTACTATATATAAAACTTCCTTTTACATAACTTAATAGTAATGACTCAGAAAAACAATTCAGAAAAAGAAGACAGAAGAAAAAATCATAGAATACCACCAAACTAAAATAACAAGCAGAAACAAAAAGGCAAAAAAAACAATGGCGGGGAGTTCCCTGGTGGTGTAGTGGCTTAAGGCTTCAGTGCTGGCGCTGTCAGTGCTGCGGCCTGGGTTCGATTCCCAGCCAGGGAGCTACCCACATACCAAAAAGCAAAAAAAAAAAAAAAAAAAAAAAAAAAAAAAAAAAAAAAAAAAAAAAAAAAAAAAAAAAAAAAAAAAAAAAAAAAAAAAAAAAAAAAAAAAAAAAAAAAAAA